>MU226272.1:1479103-1500861 GCA_018584345.1 Thuja plicata | reverse complement strand
TAGGGATTGACTTGGGAGTTGTCATTCACCTTTGCATGTTTTGGGGAATTTGAATCTCTTTAGGGGGAATTGGTCATTCATTCTCTCACAACAGGTTTTTGAGAATTGGAGAGCTCTTGGTGATTTGGGGATTTTTGAAGAATTGTGAATTGTTGTGGATCTTGGTTGCTTCAAAGTTTCAGGGTTTTCTATTGCTTGTGTGTTTGTGTGTGTTCAGATCTACATTGTGCCAGATCTGTGGTGGAATTGGGCTTGAGGGTTTCATATCTACTTTCATCCTCCAAGCTACATTCTTTCGTTTCTTGCATTGGATTAAAGGTAGGTTTCGTTTGCCTTGCATGGATTCAATTTCGTAGATCAGAGGTTTTCTGTGATTGTTATAATGCTTGTCCTTAAATTTGGCTTTCAAATGGCTTATGAATGATTTCTATGTTTTCGAGTGTTTCTAGAAACCCTAGATCTCTATTTCTATCATTTTCTATAATCTTAGCATCGTAGGGTTATGCTGTCAAAATTTTGGGAAGAAATTCCCTCTAGATCCCTTAGAAAATGGAAAAATTAAACTCCTTGTATAGTTTATATTATAGGAGAAAATTTAATTTGTGGATGCTTTATGTTTTGGCGGTTTCAGAGTTTATGTGAAGCCCAGATCTATTATTCTCGTGATTATATATTCTATGTTATAGTAGCGTTATGCTGGCAAAATTTTGTTAATAGATTCGTCCTAGAACTCTTAGAAATCAATAAATCAATTTGCTATATAGTTTTAACTATAGAAGAAAGAAAGAATTCCAATCATAAGAAATTGTAGTATAGTGGCTAAAGATAGAAACAGGGGTATGCCCCTAAGTTTTTGTATGGATAGGACTAAGGTCTCGGGCAAGACTGGAGGTTTTCTTCCCCGTTCTTTCCTACCAGTGCCCGTTTGAACGGAGGACATGTAAATTTGAATTTTTAAATATAATCAAGGCTTCGGCCGTTCATTGATAAAAAAAAAAAAACTATAGAAGAAAGAAAAATAAATTAGGAATGAGAATATATTCCTTGTAAAATTAATTAGCAAAAAAAAAAAAAACCCCTGACTGGTGTAAAATATTTTACCTAGAAGATAAAAATTAAATCTCCTTTTCTTGTTTTTACTATTTCCGTATTTTCGGATTTATAATTTATAAAAAAAAAAAGGGCTTTGTGTCATTAAAAGCGAAATATATTGTGTTTGAAAAAAAAAATAATAAAATTTATTTTAAACAGGGGTGTTGTTAAAAAAGTAAGTGTTTATTAATTAAAAAAAAAAAAAAAAATTGCATGGGGGGTGGGACCCCATCCCCACCACCCCAGTGGCTGGCGCCACCCCCGAGCGGGGAGTGGGCTGTCACACCACCCGCCGCAAGGCAGGTGGGGGACAGTACCCACTGTCCCCACCGGGTGGGTCAGCGCATAAAGTGCTGGGGGCCGCACGGCTCCCGTGACCCGCGCCATAGGTGCTAGGGGAGGAGCCGCGTGGGCCCCCCTTTTTAATTATTATTTTTATTTATTTATTTTATTTCATGTTTAAATAAAGTTTTAATAAATAAACTTAAATTTTGTTAATTAATTTTATTTTAATTTAATTAATTTGTAAATTAGTTATATAGTTTTTAATTCAGTTTTATATCATGATTATTGATTAATATATATGTTTTTTTTTTGTTAATGTATATAGTTAATTAAATTGTTTTTTTTAACTTAAATATATATATAACCTGTATGTTAGTGAAGGTTATTAATATTTAATTTAGTGATGATATTTATTAATAGGGAATTTAAATTATTGTTTATTTAAAGTATTAAGTGTTAATTTTAATCAATGTATGATTATTAATTGAAATTAAAGGATGGTGGGTTTTAATTGATTCTGGAATAAGCAATATGCCTAGTTGTTTCAACTACAAATGTATATCCACTTATGTTCATTTTTCAGTCCTTTAGGACATTTTGATTTCTATGCATCTTATGGATCTCTTGTGCTTGTTTGTGTGGTTATCTGGGATATTAGACGACCTAGGATGTATGTACAGAGGCTGGGGGGTGTTTATCTTTTCTGTTACTTCATGGTGTGTGTGTGTGTGTTGTCAGATATTACCCTAAACTGACCATGATGGCCCTTTCGATTATGTATCTGTGTGTGTACCTATATGTGACCGTTCCTGATTGTGTGAGATACTAGATTTGGGGTACACTAGGGTTGTGACCTATGCTAGATCTGTTAGGATCTCTGAACCTAGGGTAGGTTACCTAGATGCGTAGTAGGAGGTGGCTTGCAATAAGTTTCGTGTCCGTAAGAGACTACTGGGTTGCTTATTGTGAAGTTTCTTTAATAAGTGATAACTAAAGACATATTAGAATATAAAATGGATTAATAAGATGTATCCTCACCCATGCTTGAGTGGTAGTATAGGCTAAGATGGTTTGGAGAAGATGTTAGTTACCCTACGAGGTATCTGACATAGTTAGTGGGCCTTGTCAGTATGAGAGGACATTAGCTCCGTGTATGGTCACTTGGGTGCCGAAATCCGTTGTGATTATCTGGGCTAAACTTAAGGGTAGACCTACATGATGACACCTTCCTTTACACATGCTAGATTTCCTACGTTGTCAGTTGCCTCTGGATTAGTGAGTCTTACCTTTTATGATGATTAGTACACCGGATTAGAGAGCTATCAGGATCCCTTGCTTAGTGGTTATACCTTGTTGGTTTTGGATATCCGATTGGGATCTGTTGTTACCTCCTCAGCACGGTGGGGTGGACCTTTGTGGTTCCACACGGACGGGTGGTAGTGATTCTTTATCCATTGAGACTCGACGTCCTTGTACCAGGTGCTTGATGGTTTCTTGCGGATGAACTCTTTATGTTCCTTCATCATTTATTATGTAATTTGGTTATTGTATATCTTGTATTAGTGTATCGCATGTGATACCTAATCTAGAAATTGTAACAGTAAGTAGTTTAGAGTGATTACTATATACCCTGCGACATGTGCAGTGGATGTGAGTTATGGTGGTTTCATGGTTATCCATGAGGATTGTAATTATGGTTATTTAAGTTGTATTTGATATGTTTAATCAGATGGAATATTTTGTTATTATGTTAGGTGTGTTTTTCTTTAAGTAATTTAACGTCATGGGACCCTTGAGTCGTGTAATCTATGTGAGTGTAAAACATGTGTATAAATGGTAATCGCTTCCGCATGATTGTATGTTTCTTTATGTTAACTTAAAAAATAAAAATTATTCAACACACATAGTGACATGTTTAGGTTAATCTCTCTTGGGATCCCTGGCGGGGCGTTACACCACGACCTACTTTATTAAATCAACGGTTGCAATTGGTGGAATAGATAGAAACTATCATCGGGACAATCTTACCTGTCAATGTTGCTATACAGGAGATGACATTCTTTAATCGTTGTGCATATTTTTTCATTTACTTGTTTATTTGTTCTATTTTGACTACTCTTGTTGACGTTCTATGATGAGTTCTATAACACCATGGAGCCAATTCCGTTATCTGCTCCGTCGATAGATACAACTCGCTTTCAAAGGCTACAAATACTACCATGGATGGTCATTGTTTGTCTAGCCACTCCACCACATAGTTTCCCTATGTATCTTCCTTTGTCGCTCCGGTTTCAGACAACATCAATGGACCAACAAAAATCATTGGCTTTCCAGTGATATGGCTTTCTATGTACCTTCCCTTTGATCTGCGTTGTGTTGTCGTGTGGTCCACACCAGAAACTTAGAAGACGTTGGGTGGAGAATCTGACAGAAAGTGAACTGATTCAATTCCGAGGGAGTGTCAGATAAAGGACAAATCAAGTCATGTCAGTGGTCTTGAAAATGATGAATGGTGAGGATTGCTCTGATGGTAGTCATTTGTTCAAACAAATTTTAGATCATTGATTTAAAAATTCAGCTCCTCCTTTTCATATAGGGAACGCCTTCGGCATAATTATATAATTATTATTTTAAGGATATATTAATATTAAGATTTTATTATTATTATTTATTTATATTATAATATAATTAAAATATAATAATATTATTATTCAGATTATAATTATATTATTATATATTATTGTATTCATGTTATATTATATTATATTATATTATATTATATTGATTATATTCTTTGTTATATAATAAATTATAATATTATTTATTTATTTATTTTTATTATTTATTATCAAAACTTATTCTAGAAAGGGGACATTACAAATGTATAAAGAATAATTGAATAAGAGAAAATTTCCATGAGCAAAAGAGATTAAAAAAAAAAAACATAACATCAACCAGAGAGTTTATTAAAACAATAATGGACAATAATACCAAAGAAAGGAAGGTAAAAAGAAATCAGGAAAGAGAGGAACAATACCACAAAAATGAAAAAGAATTAAAAAAGAAAGGAAGAGATCAAGGTGGTAAGATGGTGGAAGAAATCTTTAAAAAATGAGGGAAGTGCGCCAAGGAGGGTGTTGTTAAGTGTGTTGATGTGGGTGCAACAGAAAGAGTTAAAGACTTGGAAGAAAAGGATGTCGTGAAAGAGAAGAATGGAGGTGGGGGTTGAAAATCACCTTAATCTTGAGAAAATAGTAGTTAAGTATGAAATGGCAGTGTTTGTTAAGGAAGAGTTTCCATTTTATAATGAAGTGTGATCTCTAGAAATGAAGCAACATGACAAACATACATCTTTCTCGAAAAGAGGCGCCCCTAATACCATTAACATTAGATATAAATATAACAAGCAAAGGAGAATCAAAAAACAACACGAATATACAAGGGTTGTGGATAATTTATATTGTGGATTGGGATAATCAAGGAAGTGATGCTCAAACTACCAAGTGGACAAGTCAAGAAAATAACACTTATACGAATCGAAGAAGTCAAGAAGGAATTACTTTAGTAGAATATAAAATGAACATTGTGAGGAAGATGACCATATTCAAGGACACAGGTGATGTCACAGAACATATTTTCTTGTTGGAATCGACTTGGAAAAGAAAAAATGAATCATGCTATAGCACAAAACTGTTTAATTTCATAGGTCACCTAAAGAATGAACCACTGAAATAATAACGGAAAGCATGTCCATGAAAGAACAAAGAGTGGGGTGAAGTAAGGAAAGAATTTCTAGAAAAATTTGATTCCTCTAAACTCCTAATAGGATTCAAAAAATTGAGGGAACTAACCCAACAAGAGGGTGACTCAATAGTTGAATTTGATAGGAGATTCAAAGAAGTTATGTGGATGATAGATGGGACTCTAAATGACAAACAAAATATTGAATGCTTCCTCTCTAGCATAACTCTAAAGATAAGGATGACTTTGGATGGTAGACACTTCACCACGTACTTAGAATTGGTAATACTAGAGCTTGCCAGATAGAAAGCCAATCTTGGTGGAAGATGGAAAAAGAGGGGGGGGAAAGGAGGGTAGAACAACTCCAACTTGAAATTAAGAAATTGTAGTTGAGACGAGAAAGTATGAAACAAGAAATGGGACCACAAAGGCCAAGCATATGGTGCACTTGTTGCAATATAGATGGACATGTGTAAAATGAATGTTGAAAAGAAATTGGAGAAAATAAAGCTAATGTGTTGAGGGTTGACCTCTGCATGGTTAAGAAACTGGAAATTTTATTATACTATGGCACTTGAGGAAAATACGATGTCAAAAAGCCAAATGATTGTCCATCCCAATTTTTCCAAGTCAAAGAGGAACAAAACTATGATAGGAACATGACAAATGTTAAGGAACTGGCAGAGAGCCAACTATATGTACAGGATCATGGGTACAAAGTACTTCCATGGCACCTAAACCAAAGAAGTGCAAACACTATACAAAATCCTTAAGGTTTGGCACCGTATACTTATAACAACTCATTTAGGAGAAATTGTTACATGTTTCAATTGTGGAAAATTGGGGCACTTTGCAATGAAATGTTGGGGAGAGAAGAGAAATAATGCAAATTTTGTGGCCATGATGATCATGATGTCTTCAATTGTGACAGGACGCACCAATATTACAAAAATGTGACACTGCAATCCCAAAATGAAGATGCATAAAACCAAATTGGGGGAGCAAGACTCCTCCTCAAAGTACCAAAGAACCCTTAAGAAAAGGCTAGGAGATGCCAAAGAGTTTGGAGAGATGAGAATTACACTATAGATAAAAGTAGCACAAAATAGGAATACCACAAAGAAATTAAAACAAATAAAAAGAACAAAGAAACAATAGTAACTAGGCAGGGTACCAATACCACAAGGCATAACACAAAAACATTAGAAGAGGAAAGCTCAGAAGGAATAGAAGAATTACACCCCACTAAGAAACAACATGATCAAACAAAAGGAGAAAGCAAAGATTCTTAGATTCTTCCTTTAGATTGCAGTAAAATTTTGACATTTGTAGTTCTATTGGAAAAGGATGTGTGGTTATGTATCTTCTTGGTTTGGAGATCACGGTTTGACTCTTCACTTTAAGAGCTCTTAAGGTTGAGTTATTTGATAGTGTTGGGGGCCCAGAGGTGTTATGTATGTGGAGCCTAATCAGACTCAGGTTCTTTCGGCACGGTTTCCCCCCAGACTTATCTACAGGGGTTTGGGGGCAGCGTCCCCAAGCTTGGGGTCAAGGGGCAGAGCCGCTTGCGGGGTCCTGGGGCAGCGCCCCAGGCAGGGTCAAGGGGCAGCGCCCCTTGCGGGGGCCCTGTGGCGGTATTGAGTTGCAGGTTTCAAATTGTAATCACTGGATAATAATAAAGACATTGGACTTGTTGTTGGTGGACGTAGCCCAGGGATTGGGTGAACCACATTAAATCTTTGTGTCATTGTGTTCTCTTTTGTGTGTTAATATTTGCATTTTTCTGCTTATTATTCTAACAAGAGGATCCTCAATTAGAAGATGGTTATCATGATGCCTAGAGAGCTTGGTTACATACTTCAGTTTGAGCTTTGGAGGTGACGTGGATTCATCATTTGATGACAAATGGTTATCTTCATGTAGTTTGAAGATTGTGACATCTTGGTTTGCCACAAAGGACTTCAATATTTTGTGAGGTGTTCATTTATGATATGTTCTTTGGAGCATATGATCTTCCTTTAAGAAGAGGTTAGATCATGATGTCATGATATGTTCGTAATCTTATTGTTGGAATTTTGACAATGGTTTTGTTGGTTCTCTTTGGTTTTTGCTATTAATCATCTACTAGGAGCTTCATGATTTTGTAGGGTCGCATTTGAAGTTAGGATGGATTGGTTAGTGGATGATCATGGAGACTCAAGAGACTTGGGTGAGGCTATGAGATCTCATGTTTCTTGGGATTGTATGTTGAGATGGTTACTCTTTAATGAGGATTTCAATTGAAAGATCAAGGAGTCTACACCTGGTTATGGATGTGAATCCATTTATATGCACCAAGAAGAGAAACGGGAACACGAAAGAGAAACCAGACAAATGAACAAATAATGATAAACTCTCTTGCAGCTACAAAAACTTTAACATGTGATTGATATGTTAAATGAGAAAAATTTGGATGGAGCTAATTGGCATTTAGCTTTGGCTGTTAAGCAGATTTTGAATCTGTGTACTTTGGATCATATTTATTTCCATCATGTTCCTCGTGAATGGAATAGGGAGGCATACTGACTAGCTAAATGGGCTTTTGAGAACCTTGACAAGTGGTATGTCGATGACTAGGGGCTCCTGTCCCAAAGCACTTAGACTTTAGAAAATTTAAAGTGGGAGGACAACATTGGGTAATTGTTCTTTCTTCGAGGTTCCTTCTAGAACTTCTTGTTGTTGTTTGTAGGGTGTCCTTGGTTGGGTCTAGGGCCTTTTTCTTTGATATGAACAAATTTTTACCCCTTTTTCAAAAAAAAGGTACAATCACTTCAGATGAACTTAAAAATGGCAATAAGGGAGATAACATCAACATAAGATAGCAATAACAAAGAGTCACAAATCAACAATATCAGATTGCAAAAAACTACAAAAGACCATCTCATAACACAAGGTTTCCATGAAGAAACCCTTTTGGGAAAAAAACTCCACCAAGAAGAGAGACCAAACAAATATTATCTTCAAATGAAAGATTGCAATACATCCACTTCCAAATCTCTTCTACAATCTTTAATCTGATAACACTTATGTCAGAGTTTCATTCACTATACTTACATACTCTCTCTACACACTATGAGCAAGATCTTCCTCACATTCTCACCCTCTTGTTTCTACCTCTTTAGGCATCTATTATATACATAGTCGCCAGGAGATGGGGGTATTTGGAGATGTCGAGACTGATACCAGTACCCACATGGCTAATTTTCAAAAATAGGAGACAAGGGTACTATAGACTTTTTTTTTAATATAATTTAATAATTTCCAAAATATATCATGAGATAGAACTTTGAAAACAAGAATAGTAAATCAGTCATACAACAATAGTAAATAGTAAAGGCAATTTCTCTTTAGACCATTACAATGATAGGAAATCAGTCATACAACTGTATATATCCCTCTCCAAAAGTCTACACTGTCAGTAGATCTGATCACTATATATTTGCATGGAATATTGTATCATCTAACATATCAGCATGAAACATTATGCATGCATATTTTATTTATTTGCCTTCCTTTTTTTTTTGCCTGTTAACACATTTTCCCCTAAGTTTTCTGGCGGGAGATTTCAAATTCTACTCAAGAGACTTTGGAGACAGTTGGCGATTGCAGCCAAAAGAACCCTATGCATTGGGAAGTTTTCGAAGACATCTGTAGTACTAGAGATGGATCTCAAAGAGGTGGGAGACAGGTCTCCATAGTATATTATATTATATAAGTTATATAAAAACATTATACCATTGTATATCTAAACACATTAATGGCACCTTATGTCTATACATATTAATATTGCCTTGTCTATATCCATATTAGCACCACATTATCTGACATCTCAACAAATTTCCCTGAGGATAAGAGAGCTAGCTTACTCAAAAATCAGACAAAAAACATAAGCATAGTTTGTCTAGAAGCTTTAGGTAATACGTTAACTCATCTTGGCAGTGTGAGGTAAAGCTTGATGAAACTTAATTCAAACTCACCTGAGTTCGTCAAATCCTCTTATTTTAAAGAATTTCCATATGCCCAGGTTAACCAGAATGACTCTTACAGTTGCACTTGTAAATTTATTGCCAAATAGACATTCTGTAACTTTGGCTTTGTTATATGAGGATGCTATCAACCACATTGCTTAAATCATCTTGTTAAAAACATTATGAAGTTATGAGAAAAAATATTATAAAATACTGTATTACGATGTACCAATATACATGCCCTAACTTGCTCTTTTATAATCACTAGTTGCCTCCCAAAAGCGAAAACATTTTGTGGTGGGATTTTCTTTCTGTTTCTTGGCACGCTTTAGCAAGAGACTTGTTAAGTAGATCTGCAATATCTCTAGCCATGATTTCTGCTCTCTCCTTATATGAGAATGTCTCCTCCCTGAAATGATGAGGTAGCCATAAATACATAGATAAGATTTGGTGCTTAGTTTCAAGATCTAAAAGCTCTAGATCATTTCGTGCAGATCCTCTAGGCACACCCATTGCTATTAGAACAGGAAGATTTTTGCCATATTATTTTTTTTTTTTGGTAACCATGAGATGTCCCGGCAACCCAGCATCCCGTATCTTGGGTACCAAGGGCGAGCTGAGGCGAGACTAATCCTCAGGAGATGAACCAAACCGCCTGCAAGCCAGGTTCATTGGGTTAAATCGGGTGGGAAGTCGAACCCGAGACCATGAGTCGTCCACCCACAACCTCAAACCAACTCCACTACCCGTACGGGCTGATTTTTGCCATATTGTTGAGCAAATCTTGACAAATGGGCCATTGCTTTAGGATCACTTGTATTAACAGGTGCATAGCAAAAATTGTACCGATCTCGAGGTGACAACTCTAGTATTTTTTCCAGCAAGCGTGCCACCTTTTAAACATGATCGTGTTTGCAAAGGAAGTAAGATCCATCCAACAGACAACATTTGGCAAAGTTTTCTAGCAGCTCAACAAAGGTAATATTTGGAAGCTGCCCAGCAAATAGCTCAGTTTGTTCAAAAAATGGAAAGAGGCCAGCACTTTTGAATTCTTCAAATGGTTTCCGCAAGCAATCTATTAGATAATCCAAGTCTTCTAACTTGAATGTGGTCGTCAGTCCCTCTGGATACGGGCTCCCTCTCCTGCCTGCTCTTCCAGCCATCTGTTTTACTTGAGAAGCAGGAACATGTTGCTCTCTAAAGCCATTATATTTCTGGAGACCATAAAATACAACCCTTTTGACATTCAAATTAAAACCCATGCCAATAGCATCACTTGCCACAAGAACATCAAAATCATTATCTAGATAGTTAAAAAGATTTGCCTTTTGTTTTCAAGTCTCGGGTGGGAGACCACCATATATGATGCAACAACAATGTTTAGTAAACTTCTCAATTGCCATTCTGATCTCAAAGAGCTCCCTTCGTGAGAAAGCCACAATACAATCTCCGGACTCAATGTGTTCGAAGCTTCCTTGAAGTGTCTTGGCTTCCACAACCAAAGGCTTGAACCTGCCATAATGATACACAATTAGATCATCCCCAGTCTTACTACAAATTTCCCTTACAAGCTTCAAAACAGTAGGATCGCCACATAAATGGACTTCATCGGCCCTTAACCCCAGTAAAGCTCTGCTCCCTGCACACCCTCTAGTCTCATCATTTATCATCTGAATTTCATCCAAAACAGCAACTTCAAAGTTTATGTCTGTAGAGGTCATTTCTATTGTGCATGATATATGATTTGAAAATGGAATATTCTTCTTCTCTTGCCCTATATGAAGACTGCAATACACACCAAGTGCATTCACTTTGTCAAACACCTCCATTGCAAGGAGCCAAAGAGAACCACAATAGATCCCACTCTTCGCCTGCAAGAACCTCTGCAATGCATTATATGTTTTGCCACTGTTTGTGGGCCCACAGTGATACACAATCTTCCTCTTCATTTCCCGTGCAAACGGAAACCAGGTGTGTGGCATCCTGAGATCTGCAGTTCCAACCATACTCGTAAAGCTCCTTATCTCATCTTCAAACTCTTTAATGCAAAACTCCGCAAACAAGGGAAAAAGAAACTGAACAGATTCCTTTGAAGCCCCCAACCTTACCAAATGCTCTAACATGTCCCTCTAGCCTTGTTGGATAACAAACCTACTGAAACTGCTCACATCTATAGAAAAAACTGAATCCTTGATATTCAGAGCCAAAGCTTGGTCACAAGCCCAGCCCGAGTGAGCGAACCACCGTAAAATCTCTAGTATTTTTTGTTTCTCAGATAGAGTTAGCTGTGCGGGTCTCGTGGACTGACACATCTCCCGAAACAAACTCTTTGAACACTATTTCTATTTTCTTCCAAACTATCAAAATCTTTACCATTTAATAGGATTTTATCACTTTCAGGTAAATTGATTGGAGCCTCCGTATTTCCTGCACTCTTTTCTCCAGATTGAAACGCAGAGTAACACCTTCCAGTTACTCTTCCATTATTCGAAGCTTTCACCAATTGACTTGGCAAATCATCAGCTGAACTAGGGCTAAATGGCTGAACTCCAGGAAAGTCGACAAGATTTAAGGTTGATTACCCACAAGTAAAGCAGGCAATATCTGATTCTAACCCATCTAACTCTCTAAAATATGGTTGTTCCAGCCATTAATATTTTAATAAACCCACACGCCTCAAAACAATGCTCAGCGTAGATATCAGAGTTTATGGCTTAAGTTTTAGGGTTTAGGATTGTAAATAGATAAAAAGATTTATGCTGGGAAGAAGTGAGAAAGACACTACCTGAAGGATTGCAGTTGCTATCAATGGAATGAAGTTCCTTCGTTTAGTTAGCTTCTCCATGAAGACGAGTAGTAACGAACCACGAATTGCATGGAACTGATATCTGAACATTTCTTCTTATTTGGTAGTTCCTCTTACTGGTTCATCATAAAACTCAATTTTAGTTTTCAGATCCAAGAGTATTTTTCTTTTCATAAGGTTTTTGGGTACATTTGAGTTAGCTTAATGGCAGAGTATGTTTTTGGAATAGAAGTTAAAAGTTGAAATATATGGTTTTTTTTTAAAGGAAAATTAGGCACTTCTTACCTGAAATTTGGACAATCCCATTTATTGTAAGGTTGTAGATCCATAAAAAGATTTGTCCTTGTTTCTTTATTTAATAAATATTTGTTTAATATTTTGAATTTTTTTGTAATATTGAGTGTGTTTTTATAATTGAGTGCCTATATTTTAAAATTGATTTTTAAAATTAAGGGGAAGTAATGCAAGACGATTAAAAATATTTTGAGGAGATCTGATATGGAAAAGAGCATGAAGATAAATTAAGAGTGTTTTGTTCCCGGTCCTATAGACTATTTGGTCTCATTGATGTCATTAAAATCTTTCATTTCGTTCATTATTTCTTATATCGTTTTCCCTATCGTTATATTTTACATATATGTGATTGTCACCAGTTGCATTACTTTTGCTTGTGATTTTACTTTGTTGTGACCATTATAGGAAGTTAAAGCCATTTTAGTTGGCTCATGTGTGCTACTGTTGATTTAAATGGGAAGTAGATCTTAGAATGTTGTTTTTTTTTTCCTTTTTTTGGTCCTTTTTTGGTTGAGGCTACACACTACACTTCATAAATGTGAAATATCAAAGACATTGGGCCCTATGTGTCATTCACTCTATCATATTGTCCAATGTATTAGGAAAATGTGTCTAAACCTTGCAATTACATAGAGTTGCTATTTTTAGTAAAATTTTCTCTTGAGCATGAAATTTCCCTATTCTGTCCCTGGAGTTTCAAATGAGCTAGATAAGCATTTCAATATTTTTTTGTTGTAAGATCAAGTCTAATTTTCAAGATATTAAAGTTTCTAGTTTTGGAAATTACCAAAAAAAATTGAATTCAATTTTGGAGGCTTATAGGCTCTGAACAAGATGAAAATGTGGGTAAATGGCGTAGCAATTTACAATGCGATAGAGCACATCGCAAGCTTTCTGGCACTTCAAATGGTTCATCATTTGAACACTTGGCTCAAAAGTTACAGCCTTTGGAAGTTGGGTCTTCTAAAATGAGAAATTTAAAAATGTGTTGAACACATAAATGAGTAGTAAAACAGAGTTACATGTGTCGGTGTATGTATTAACACATCATAAGACATTTTTTATTGGAGATAAAATGGGCACCACTTTATAAGTGATTTTTAGCCTATGGTTTTGTAATACTATTTGATGGTTTCTTGTATTGTATCTCCTATATATTAGCTATGTGAGATGTAGGGAGTGCGAAAGTGTCTTATAGATATTCAGCTACCTTTGAATTTGTAGTTGGTGATACTCTTGAGAGAAGATTTCTCTACAAATATATTGTAATTTGTTATTGATTTCTGAATAGTATATTAGACGGCTTTTGGAGTGTGGGGTTTTTTTTTTTTTTTCTCTCGAAAGGGTTTTCCCCACATAAATCACTACATGTTGTGGTATACATGTTATTTATGTTAAGTTTCTATGACTGTTATAAAGTTCTAGGGATGTTTTTACATTACCCTCTCTTCAAGATCAGTGTAGGAAGTTGTTTTGTTGCTTAACTTCCGTACAAGTGGTATTAAAGCCTACTCACCTTTTGTTTCAGTTGTGGGTTGTTGAGTTTTTTGAAATAATTCAAATTTGAGTGAGAACTTGCGTAGAAGATACTTTGTGATCTTGTTGCAGGAATTTCCAAATGGCTAGTTTGTCAAGAAGAATAGAGGTGGATAAAATTTTTGGAAGTAATTTTGAAATGTGGAATTTGAAGATGGAGGATATGTTAATAGATCGAGATCTTTGGGAGGCTATTGATGAGAATGTCTTGAGACCTACAAATTCGGATGAGGCTGCTAAAGTTGTTGTTATGGATCGTAAAGCCAAGGGTCTAATTAGATTATGCCTTGTGGACTTTATTTTAACAAATGTCCATGAAGAATCCTCTGTAAGAATATATGGAAGAAGCCTAGTGAGATGTATCATGCAAAATTTTTAGTAAATATAATTTTCTTGAGGAAGAAATTTAATTCCTTGAGAAAGGAGGAGGGTGGAAAAATTGTAGACCACTTGGAAGCATCTAATATGTTGGTGGATTAGTTGACACTCGTTGATATCAAGATGGATGAGGAGGATAAATGTCATAGCTTGATTTTTTCTTTTCCTAATTTGTGAGATTCTCTTGTTATGCTCATCGCCAATACTTGTATTATTTTGAGGATGGAAGATGTGGTAGCTTCTTTTCTTTCTAAAGAGATGAGGAGGAAGGTAACCATCAGTGCCAAGGAAGCTCTAGTTGTTCATGGAAGACCTAAGGAAAAAGAAAGAAAAATGAGAAGCGAAATAAATCCAAATATCCTAGAAAGTACATAGTTATTTTTTGGAATTGTGGTAAGCCTAGAAACATCTGCAACGACTACAAAAAAGAAAAAGAAGGAACTTGATTCTAATTATGAGTCCAAGAAGGGGATGGTGATGCATCTATTGTAGCTTTGGCCACTCATACATGTGATGATGCATGGTTAATTGAATCAGGTGCATCTTTTCATATGACCTCTAATAAATATTAATTTATTTGAATATGAAGAATTTTATGGATGTAAGGTGTAATTCGGAAATAAATATTATTTAAATATTGTTGATCTTGATAAAGTTAAAATTAGGTTTCCTAATGGTAGAATAAGAAAGATCAAAAGTGTGTTGCATCTCGTTAGTCTAAGACAAAATTTGTTATATGTGAGCAAACTAATAGATTTAGAAAGGTAGGTAGTATTTTATGATGTGGGATGTAAAATGGTGAGAGGTGTTATGGTAATTTTTAGAGGTGTCAGAATTGGCACATTATATAAGTTGAATGCATATACTACTCAGTGTAATAGTACTTCTGTAAAGACAAAGTCTATGGATTGTTCATTGGAAAAGGTAAGGATTTCACCTTCAATAGATGGTCATGGATTTTGGGTACCTAAAAGTTCTTTTTCTTGTGAATCAAAGTTACTTGTAGATAAGACTATGTTATGGCACCAAATACTTGGCCACATTAGAGAGAAGGGTTTAAGGACCTTGAAAAAGAAAAACCTTGTTGATGATTTAAATTATTGTAATCTTGATTTTGATTTTTGTGAGCATTACATTTATGGAGAAAAAAAATCACATTCATTTTTACTCAAGTTCTCACAAATAGTGTGGTGTGTTGGATATTATTCCTTCTAATGTGTTTGGTCCTATCGATGTTCCTTCCATTAGAAAATCTAAGTGTTATGTTTCATTTGATGATGATTATAGTAGAAGGATGTCGCTATATTTCATAAAGAGTAAACATGATGTTTCTAGTCTATTTAAAGAGTTTAAAGCAACGGTTGAATTGTAGATTGGAAGGAAAATCAAATGATTAAGGACTAATAATGGTTGTAAATTTTTCTCTAATAATTTTAATAGGCTATATAAATATTATCGCATTCATAGACGAAATACAACTGTCTACTCTCCACAACAAAATGGAGTTGGAGAAATGATGAATCAGATGTTGATGGAGAAGGCCAGGAGTATGCTAAGTGGTGCTAGCGTAGAACAAAAATTTTGGGCTAAAGTTGTTGTCATTGCTTGCTACCTAATTAACAGGTCTCCTACACCAACTCTTGTTGATAAAATGCTTATGGAAGCATGGTCTGGTCATAAGCCTTCATTGAGACTTCTGAGAATTTTTGGATTGAGTTAGATCCATATGTGCCAAAGGAGAAGGGAAGAAAGTTTGAGAACAAGGTTGTGAAATGTATCCTCATTAGTTACAGTCATGGTGTGAAATGATACAATCTTTGGGACCCTGTTGCATAGAAGGAAATACATAGTCAAAGTGTTTTTTATAGAAACTAATCCTTATTTTGTTAAATTGCAGCCTAAATAGACTAAAATGGAAGATGTGATTCAACTACCCTCTATGCTTGATAATTTTGAATTGAGGACCATGGATGGACAAAAGTTGAAGAGAGATCATCTAGATCTGAATCTTCAAAAGAGGAGTAAGGACCTCCAACTCAACTTGTGAAAAGTTCTACAAGACAGAGACAACCACCTAAAAAGTATTCTCCTATTGATTAGAGATGTATTTTTATTTTGAATACTAGTGTGGATGAACCTATAACTGTTGAAAAGGCATTAGGTATGAATGAAGGAAAATCTTGGAAAATTTCTATGGATGAAGAGAGGGTACCTTTGAATAAGAATGATACATGGGATCTTGTACCATTTCTTGAAGGACAAAAACCTATTGGTTACAAATGAGTGTTCAAAAAAAATATTGGTTTAAATGGAAGCATTGAGAAGTAAAATCAAGGTTGGTTGTGAAAGACTATTCTGAAGTTGAGTGTGTTGATTATGGTGAGATATTTTCTTGTTGCAAAACTAACGTCCATTTAGTTTTTTCTTTCTATTATTACTTCTTATGATTTAGATTTTGATCAAAAGGATGTGAAAACTACTTTCATTCATTATTATTTTGAGGAGGATATCTACGAAATAGACAGACTACTACGTGGTAAAAGGTAAAAGTAAAATTTTCCAGTTTGTAAATTGAAGAAATCTTTGTATGGCACTAAGAAGAGTCATAGGGTGTGATGCTAGAAATTTCAATCAGATAAGCTTCGTGGCGCATATCTTGATGATCTTATGTGCATGGAAGAACCACCTATGGGTTCACTCATCATGTTTATCTATCTTATGGGATATTCTTATGATTTTAGGTCCTGATCGATTTATATTATGTTTTCCTATTCTTGGAGAATGTAATATATCTAGGTTGACCTAATGCTTGCGAATGCTTTATAAATGAATAAAATTAATTAATCTCTAGAGAGGATCTCGTAGATAAACAACCTCCTGAAGGTTAGCATTGTAGGTATGTTTGGAATAGAAGACTGCATGTTGCAAATATGTTGTATATGATTTATGGATGATAATAAGAAAGAAGATCTTGCATATATCTCCATAATTTGGGGTGTTTCTATTGTGTGACTCTTGCTGCAGGGATTGGACTGCCTTCTTTGAGGTTCCTCCTATCCTTGGCTGCACCAAATCTCCATATATTGCGGGATAACAAAATGGATAATATCCAAAGACAAATGACTAGCAATGTCACAAGTTGGAATTTTGAACTTGGATTGAGTCATGGAAGCAATTTGTTGTTTCAAAGAAAACACAGTTTGAGCCAATCTATTAATGATAGAATCAGTAGAAAGAATGGTAGGAGGAGAAACATGAGAAAGGTGAACATTGTTAGAAATTGAAGGAAGAGTTGAATATGAAAAATGCACACTATGATAAGTGGGAATGGAAGAAGGAAATGAAAAAAATGACACACTTAAAGGGATAGAAGGAGGAATAAGATTAGGAAAACTCACATGTGTAGGATTGGAAGTTTGAATTGAAGTTGTCATGATGGGTGGAGCATAAGTGGACACACTAGGAATGGAAGTAGTGATAGGAAAAGAGGTCTCAACACTTGTAGTAGGAGGTATAAAACCTAACTCTTGAGCACAATCCTTAACAAGTTTAATAGTGTTATCAATGAGATGTGAAATGCTATGCAAGAGGTCAACACCATGGCCATTATTGCATGAATAAGTTTCCTTAATCCTTCTACAATGATAAGAGCCTTAGGATTAGAGTTGTCTTGACTTAACCATTCTTCAAACTTTTCAAAGTCTTTGGAAAGTTTTTTGACTTGGACAAGAGGAACTCTTAAGGCTTCATCTTCATCATGAGAAGAGTTGTTTTCCATGATAGGATTGATGTCATTAAGATTCATGTTGGTCTCATATAGATTCCTAGGAAAGAAGGAGGTGTCAGGATCAAAGGAACTCATAAGTCCACGACTTCTTATAACTAGAATGCTATAGGTTAAAATCAAAGTGATGAAGCTCATGCATAAAGGAATGAAAGGAAAGAAGAGTGAAATGTAATTTGAAAAAAATATGCAAATGGAACAAGAACAGTAACTATAAAATTTAAACTAGATATGAGTGCATATAATAGAACAAAGATGTAATGCATACAAAGTAGATCTAAGTGAAATATGATGTAAATACATAAAAAGTAGATCTAAATGAAAAGAAGGAGAATATAACACCAAATCAAAATGGAAATGTACTAAATTGGGTTCGCCAAAATGTAACATAAGAAATGGTGAACCAAGTCTAAATGTGTAGAAATGGCTCACCAAATCTAGTTAGGTTGTTTTGTTTTGTTTGGATATCCTATGTTACATTAGGAATACCTCCAAAGCCTTCACCCTCAAACACAAAACAGATTAGCAAATCCCAAAATGATGAAGGGATGGTAATGCTAGGTCTTGATTTGAAGATGGAGTTGTTAGTAATAACTGAAAGGGGGTGGGGGGTGAATCAGTGGCCTCAAAAATTAATCCTTAAAACTTATAACCACAAATTATGCCTCTAGTTATCTTCTGTCCTACAAGATGAATGCCTTGAAATACTTATAACAAATTTATACTTGTCGGAATGCTTTGTGAAACCTTCTTCTATATGTTTACCAATAAGCAGTCATCTATTTACCAAAACACAGTAAATAACTAGTGTATACCGATCAATCCAGAATTGCATATGTGAAATGTAAAATAGTAAAGTAATGAAGCATAAACACATAACACATGGATTTTTAATGTGGAAACCCTGTTAGGGGAAAAACCACTGGGACCGATACCCCAATTTTTCACTCTTCTGAAGTGAGCTTGGTTAAGAGCCAACCTTGTTAAAGGTTACAAACACACTGTTAGGTGTGACCTTGTTAGAGGATTTAAAAGATAGTTTGTCAATTAGTGTATGGCATCTAATGCTACCATCCTTGAACAAACACTCACTTGGACTGTCAATAGGTATCGAGCATATCCAATGCTACTCTGTATGATCAAACTTTGATACTCATTGGGATGTATCTCAATTGTAGAAGACTGTTAAGTCCTACTCGGTTAAGAGACTTGATGCTTCAATGGTTAAAATAAAACATTAAAGTGATATGTTCACACATACAACTTAATTGCAGATTTTCAGATCTATTGTAACTGCATTACCTCTTTGATCAGTATAATCAATTCTATACCTTTGTTGTACACTGTCCTGCTCTGTGATGTTGTCTCACTGCTCGTCGGTATCTGCAGAATCTAGCTCTTTCCTTAGCTTGTTGATCAGGTCTGAATGAAGACTTTCTTCTCTTTCATAATCTCTTTAGCATCTTTCCTCTTCTCTCTTTTTCACCCCACACTTCGTAATGAATTGGGTTTATCTCTTTATAGACATAATTTACCATTTCTTGGCTTTCTTGATTCTTGGCGTGATCCACAATTCTTGCCAATTAGATTTAAAGAAAAACTCCAGTTTTATCTCATAGAGATCTTCTTGCCAACTGGACAAAGCAACTTTAAATCAATTACTTATCCTCAGATTTATCTGGTCGATTCAAACAATGATAAGTTCCAGTTAAGTCTATCTTTATCTCTTGATAGCTAAGCATTTTATCATTTCTGAACTCTATGTTCTGTTGGTCAATACTTCAATTAGTCATTGGTGAAAAATGAATGTTCCATCTGTGTGACTTCAGTTGTCTTTGGGAACTCCGTCCGTCGGGCAACACTGTAATTATGTATGTTGGGTTACACTGTGCTTTGCTCGTCAGGAAACACTGTGACTTTGCTCATCGGTAATGTTGTGCATTTGCTTGTCGAGTAACACTGTGACTTTCCTCTTTTACTCTGACTGTCGGTGTGCACTCCGTTGATGTATATATATAGTCACTTTGTGAATACTTGACTTTTATGCATTACTGATAGCATAGCCTTGATTCATCAGTTCTTTGAAGTCTTTAGCAGTATTTCCATGACCATATAGATTATATCAAGTTGACGTCAATGAAAATACAATACATTAACTAATTTAATGCCTTGCATGATCATCAGATTAACATCTTCAAACATTCAATCAGTTGTAGTTCATCAATCTCTCCCTTTGGCATTGATGGAAACATACTACATTATCATACTATAATATTACTAATACAATATGAAATATAATAATTGAAGTTCATCAAACTACCAATCTTATGTACTATAACCGATACAAATATCTAGTCCTTGGTAAGCTCTTATAAGATTAGATTTGGTTCTTGCAGCTTTCTCGCTATCTTCAATCCCTTCACTGGATAGATGTAGAATATTTCTTTCTCTGATGTGATGTGTTCTCTCCATGTATCAAATTCTCTCCCTTTGACTGTTCTCTTTTCTTTTGATCTCTATTGTCAGCAATTCTCTCTTCCTTTTGTATGTACTCTCCCTTTCTGATTACACTCTCCCTTTGGATACTTTGATGGATATGATCTCTCCCTGAGGTGATAATCTCCCTTTGGATACTTTGATGGATATGATCTGTCCCTCAGGTGATAATGGATATAATCTCTCCCTTTAACAACAATGCCAGACAAACATTTTGTCAAACAAATATTTGACAGTAATGTCAAACAGTCCTATCCATAATATATTCCTTGAATTTCCCAATCCATCGGTAATAACTCTGGTGCTCGGAGTAGATAAATACCTTGTTGTGTATAGATTTATCTTTGAAGTCCATTTCTCTGCTTGCATCAACATGAATGATATTCTGATAATATGTAGGCTGATGCAGCCTCCTAGTCATCTTACTCACTAGTAGACAAGGGTCTGACCCCTAGTATTTTTCTCAAGTACTCAAATGCATCCTTGGGCAGTGGCTTGGTGAAGATATCGGCTAATTTTTCCTTTGATTGCACATACTCAAGTATCACCTCTTTTTCTTGAACTTGTTCTCTTAAATAATGATACTTGATGGTAATATGCCTTGTTTTAGCATGCGTAACTGGATTCTTGGAAATGTTTATTGCATTGGTATTATCATAGTAGATAATTACTAGTTCTAGAATTTGCATATGCATACCTTCCAGTAACTGTTTGATCCATGCAATATTTGAGTAGTTTGCAGCAGCAACAACATACTCTGCTTCTGCAGTAGACTGAGAGATGCATCCTTGCTTCTTATTGATCCATGTGACAAGTCTGTCACCCATAAAGAATGCTTCTCCAGTTGTTCTCTTCTCATCGTCAATATTTCCATCCCGATCAGTGTCGGTAAAGACTTTAAGTTCAAATTTGCCTTCTCTTCTATACCATAAGCCATATTCCTCAGTATTCTTAAGATATCTTAGAATTCTTTTCACAACAGTCATATGTGATTCCCTGGGATTAGCATAAAATATTGCAACTATTCCTATTGCATGTGCAATATCTGGTCTAGTATGTACAACATACATGAGTTTTCCAATCATTGATCTGTACAAAATATGATTTACCTCTGTTGACTTGTCCTCTTTTGTCAACTTACATCCAGTTTCCACCGGTGTTCCAACTGGTTTGGAATCTACCATCTTAAATATTTTCAGTACTTCTTTGATGTATTTGGATTGTGTAATGAAAATACCTTCATCTTGTTGCATGATCCATAGACCAAGAAAGAACTTGATCTCTCCAAACATAGACATCTCAAACTCTTTGCTCATTTCATTTGCAAATGATTTGCATA
>MU226272.1:1451655-1478989 GCA_018584345.1 Thuja plicata | reverse complement strand
GGGGTGCTTGTTTCAATCCATACAAGGCTTTGTGTAGTCTACATACCATGTTCCTCTTGTCTGGATCAACAAACCCTTCTGGTTGCTCAATGTATACCTCTTCTTCAAGTATTCCATTTAGGAATGCGGACTTGACATCCATTTGGTATACCTTAAAGCCTTTATATGCAGCATAAGCAAGTAAAATTCTCACTCCTTCTAGCCTAGCAACAAGTGCAAAGGTCTCTCCATAGTCAATCCCTTCTTCTTGTGCATACCCCTTGCATAATAGTTTTTCTTTGTTTCTGGTGACTTCTCCATTCTCATTCATTTTATTCCTGAATATCTATTTTGTACCAATGACATTCTTGTCATCTAGTCTTGGTACAAGTGTCCATGTCTTGTTTTTCTCAATCTTCTCAATCTCTTCATTCATAGCATTTATCCATTCATCATTATCTAGTGCAACATTGATAGATTTTGGCTCATAATCACAAATAAGACATCTTGTATTTAGAGACTTACTTCTGGTTCTCATACCAGCCTTCTTGTCTCCAGTGATCTGGTTCTGTGGATGGTTCCTTCTGACATATCTGGCAAGTACAGCTTCAGCTCTTTTCTATCATCTTGATCATCATTATGTCCTTCATTATGATCTTCATCACTTTGTGCATCATTTTGAGCAATATCCTGATTGTCAGTATTTGCAGCCTGATGCTCGGGTGCAATGATCTGTTGCTCGGGAGCTCTACATTGTTGGTCAGGTAGAGTGTCAGGTTCTTCATTGTAAACATACCTATTGTAGTCCTATGGTTGTTTAGTGCTTTTCTTTTCATTCTTCTCTGCAAATTCATCTATCTTTATATTTGCACTTTCAATAATTTTCTTAGAGGCTTTATTGAGACATTTATAAGCCTTGCTCTTGGTGGAATACCTAAAAATATTCCCTCATCACTCTTGGAGTCAAGTTTTCCATTTCTATCATCTTTTAAGATATAACATTGACTACCAAAATTTTTGAAGTAACTTACATTGGTTGTGTAACCATACCAAAGCTCATAAGGTGTCTTCTTGGTGTCTTTCTTCAATTGTACTATGTTCAATGTGTAAACAACAGTACTGACAGCTTCCCTCCAGAAGATTTGGGTGATGCCTTTCTCTATCATTAGTTTCCTTGCACAATCAACTATTGATATGTTCCTTCTTTCAGTAATTCCATTTTATTGTGGTGTTCTCAGTGCAGAGACCTGTCTTTTGATTTCATTCTCATTACAAAAGTTAGTGAATTCATCTGAAATAAATTACCCTCCTCTATCTGATCTTAAGCATTTTAATTCCTTACCGCTTTGTTTCTCAACCATTTCTTTGTACCATTTAAACATCTTAAATGCTTCTGATTTATCTTTTAGAAACATGACTGTCATCATTCTAGAGTAATCATCAACAAAGAGAATAAAATATCTATCTCCATAATAACTCTTTGTCCTCATGGGTTCACATAAATCAATATGGACTAATTCTAGAATGACATTAGATGTATGGGTTTTGCTTTTGAAACTAGACTTTGTCATCTTACCTTTTTGATAATTCTTACACATGATATTGTTGGGCTTGGTCATCGTTGGTAAGCCTCTTACATTTCACTTTTTTCTAATCTTTATCATGTTGTCAAAGTTCACATGACACAATCTTTTGTGCCACAACCATATGTCTTCATTTCTAGCCATTAAACAAGTGGTGTCAGTATGATTCAGATAGAATAAGTTACCTTTTGTCTGCTCACCGGTACCAATCAGATTTCTTGATTTATTGAAGACCTTTGCCTTTTTATTTTCAAATGCTACTCTATGACCTGAATACCTAAATTATTCAACTGAGAAACACTCAATATATTATAATTCAATCCATTTATCCAATAAGCATTTTCACATTTTATCTGGTTATTCAACATTATGGTTCCTCTACCTTCAACTGGACAAGGTGTATCATTACCCATTCTTACTGAACCACAATTATAATATTCAAAAGTCTCAAACTTTTTCTTGTCACCAGTCATATGGTGAGTGCAACCACTATCTATGATCTAGACATCATTTTTACTAACTTTAGATATGAGTGCAGTTTCTACATACCTTTCTTCATCATCATCTAAATCATCTTTTATTGCTACAAACACCATCTCGATGTCTTCATCAGATTTGGTGTCAGTATCATCAACTTTGCATTTTACTAGGTAACTAGCCTTCTTTACTTTGTCCTTATAGTCTCGGGTATCTCTTCTTTCTGATTGTCAGTAGCTTCTGTAATCACCTCTGTCAAAATTTTTTTTAAATGACCTATCATCACTTCTATCATCTTTTCTTCTGTTAGGACATCTTGCAGCAAAGTGTCCAATCTCTTTACAATTAAAACAAACAAGTGGTAATTTACCTTTGTATTTACCTTTGCCTCTTTACATTTTTCTAGCCATAAGTGCTTCAATTTCACCAAGATCTTCTTCTTCACTTTCACTATCACTATCTTTTCTCATAGTGTGTTTATGACTTGATTTACTTAATCTCAAAGAAGATTTGAATGCAGACTTTATGTTTGGTAAGACACTATTATTAAAATTGTTCATCTCAAATGAAATCAGTCTTCCAATCAAACTGTCTAGAGTAACATTACTACTTGCTACTACTCTCATTTCTTGTATGGAAAATACTCTAATAGCATAAGTAGGCAATAAGGTTCTTATAATTTTACTTACCACTGTATCTTCTTCTAGTACACCTCCAACTCCTCAGATAGAATTGACTACCTCTTTGATTCTTGTGTTGTACTGTGTGATATTTTCACCTTCTTTCATTTTGAGGTCATCCAACTTTCCTCTAATGCTTTCTGCCTTGGCTCTCAAAACATTCTTTTCACCGCCATGTACATGCATCAATTTGTCCCACATCTGCTTTGCAGTCTTGCAGGTTTTGACATCTTCAAATTCATCATCGGAGAGTGAGGAAGAAAGCTCTATCATCATGCAGTTGTTTTCATGCTTCTCTCTCATTTGTTCAACTGTAGGTGCTCCTGTGGGCAACACATATTCAGTATCAAAGTATTGAGTAACATCATTTCCAATACTTGATAAGTGGAGTCTTATTCTGCTCTGCCATGAAGCAAAATTGTCTTTGTTCAACTTGGGCACATCTTGTTTGTTCATCTTGTGATATTTATCTTAGGTCTTGAAACCTTCCTTCTAAGCACACAAGCTTTGATACCAATTGTTAGTAATAACTGAGAGAAGGGGGGTGAATCAGTGGCCTCAAAACTTAATCCTTAAAACTTATAACCACAAATTATGTCTCTAGTTATCTGCTGTCCTACAAGATGAATGCCTTGAAATACGTATAAAAAATTTATACTTGTTGGAATTCTTTGTGAAACCTTCTTCTGTATGTTTACCGATAAGTAGTCATCTATTTACCAGAACACAGTAAATAACTAGTGTATACCGATCAATCCAGAATTGCATATGTGAAATGTAAAACAGTAAAGTAATGAAGCATAAACACATAACACGTGGATTTTTAATGTGGAAACCATGTTAGGGGAAAAACCATTGGGACTGGTACCCCAAATTTTCACTCTTTCGAAGTGAGCTCAGTTAAGAGCCAACCCTGTTAAAGGTTACAAAAACACTATTAGGTGTGACCTTGTTAGAGGATTTAAAAGATAGTTTGTCACTTAGTATCTGGCATCTAATGCTACCATCCTTGAACAAACACTCACTTGGCCTATCAATACGTATCAGGCATATCCAATGCTACTTTTTATGATCAAATTTCTTGATACTCCTTGGGATGTATCTCAATTATAGAAGATTGTTAAGTCCTGCTCAGTTAAGAGACTTCATGCTTCAATGGTTAAACTGAAACATTGAAGTGATATGTTCACACATACAACTTAATTGCAAATTTTTCAGATCTATTGTAAGTGCATTACCTCTCTGATCAATATAATCAATTCTATACCTTTTCTCCACATTGTTCTGCTCTATGATGTTGTCTCAGTGTTCATCGGTGTCTGCAGAATCTAGCTCTTTCCTTAGCTTGTTGATCAGGTCTGAATGAAGAATTTATTCTCCTTCAGAATCTCTTTAGCATCTTTCCTCTTCTCTTTTTTTCACCCCACACTTCATAATGAATTGGGTTTGTCTCTTTATAGACATGATTCATCATTTCTTGGCTTTCTTGATTCTTGGCGTGATCCACAATTCTCACCAATTAGATTTAAAGAAAAACTCTAATTTTATCTCATAGAGATCTTCTTTCCAACTAGACAAAGAAGCTTTAAATCAATTACTTATCCTCGGCTTTATATGGACGATTAAAACAATGATAAGTGCTAGTTAAGTCTATCTTTAGCTCTTGACAGCTAAGCATTTTTTCATTTCTGAATTCTCTATATTGTCATTCAATACTTCAATTAGTCATCGGTGATAATTGACTGTTTCGTCAGTGTGACTTCAGTTGTCTTCGGGAACTCCGTCCGTCGGGCAACACTGTAATTCTGTCTATCGAGTTACACTGTGATTTGCTCATTGGGCAACACTGTGACTTTGCTCGTCAGTAATGCTGTGCATTTGCTCATCGTGTAACACTGTGAATTTTCTCTTTTACTCTGACTGTCGGTGTGCACTCCATCAATGTATATAGTCACTTTGTGAATACTTTACTTTTATGCATTTTTGATAGTATAGCCTTGATTCATTAGTTCTTTGAAATCTTTAGCAGTATTTCCATGACCATACGAATTATATCAAGTTGACATCAATGACAATACAATACATTAACTGATTTAATGCCTTGTGTGATCATCAACTTAACATCTTCAAACATTCAATTAGTTATAGTTCATCAAGAGCATGAAGATTAATTCCTTTATTATTAAAATGTATATGATATATAAATTGATATGCCATATTATAAAAGGAATGCAAACTATGAGAAATAAAATGATTAATAACTGTATATGATATCATATCTAATGCATAAATGGAAATGCAAGATAAAAGGAAGAAGAATGAACTCACCTTGAAAGTTGGGAGAGGAGGAACAAAATTCAAATCTGGAAATGATTGTTGCAAAACTATCAGAACCAAAACCTATTTCAAATCTGGAACTCTAAGACCTATATTTTTTGACTCTGAAATTTGCATATCTAAAGGACAATGTCGATTCAAGTTTTCCTACTCCTAAAAATTCATCCTTGTCCTACAAACTCAAAACTAGTGAAATATGTAGCAGATCAGTCATAGGTCCTGAAACTTTAAAATTATGGATTTGAAACCCGAAGAACCTATTCTTGCACACAATAAAAAAGGGGAAATAGGTTTATGGAAAATGGATTTCCTTAGTCAAGCCCTTGTATAGGAATCAACCTTGAAATGAAATAAGGAAATTGCATTAAAAAGATAAATGTCAAAATCACCTTACATGGAAAACCCTCATGGATGGATGTAGAAATCAGTCAACTCTAAAAGGATGCTTGTATGCTTGGAAGATGTTGTAGAATCAAGGATTCCTTAAAAAATGTAATGGATATACGCTTTTCAATCCTAAATCTTCAATGAATGTATGCTTAAAATCATGAATAGAGAAGATGAGTGGATCTTCTTTCCTTCTTGAGAATTCCTCCACTAGGCCACCATGGGAGAGAAACTTGCATCAAGGAAGGAAGATTGCATTTGTATTAAAATGGAAGAAGACTTGGAGATCTTCAATGGATGATTTCCTTCTAATCTTGAATCTACCACCTTAATTTCCCAACTTGAATGCTTGATTTCTTGCACTTCAAATATATTTTTTCTCTTGAATTTTAGATCATGTAAGTATGTCAAAATGAGAGGAGAAGACCCCATTTTATACTCATTTCGGGATTCAAAATTGTCAGGTCAACCACTCTTAGATTAGGAAATAAAACACCCCTGCATTGGGCTCGGAGCCCAATTAAAAACCAAATCCCAAGGACAAGGCTGACTTGGGTCACCTTGTCTAGGACATGGTAGACTTAAGTTGGCCTGTTCCTAGAGGAGTTAATTTAAAAGTGATTCTGGGACTCAGGCAACATGAAAAGTCTCAAGGAAAGAACATGAAAGGTGTGACTGTGGGAAATCAAGCATAACGACCTTTGGATCTAGGGATCACTAAAATGGGGTCTAGTAGGCCCTAAAAGACATCCAATTAATTGGTGTTAACTTTTTAGGATGGTACACAATTTTTTTCACTTTTCCTAAGCTTCATGTGAAGTTTTACATTCTTCAATTTAAAACATAAGATAAAGGGAAATAAAGCTGCAAAGACATCCAAGAGATTTTGTTTGTTCAAGTATCCATTTTATCTTTTCCTTTATTATCTATAGAT
This sequence comes from Thuja plicata, assembly GCA_018584345.1. Classification (NCBI taxonomy): domain Eukaryota; kingdom Viridiplantae; phylum Streptophyta; class Pinopsida; order Cupressales; family Cupressaceae; genus Thuja; species Thuja plicata. Next base: position 1,472,612 of record MU226272.1, on the reverse strand, counting down.
TCAACTAATTTTTCTTCAACATATGAAGTATACCCTAGTTGTATTTGTGCATGCCATGCTTGTTTATACAAAGTTGCATAGCTATATGGTGTAAGTAAAGGAACCTTAGAATGATCCTTGTGTATAGGAAAAAAAGAGCACAAGCATTTAGATAAGAAACACAATTACACCAAGAGAGAACCCTCTCCCCTTTACTCAATCAAGAGTCCCCACAACAAAAAATGATTGTGGCACTTTATAAATTAGTGTGTTTACAATGATGAAGTTGTTTTCAAGAGTTTTATAATGTCCAAAATGCACTCAAGTACTAAAAGTACAATAGAATATGAGAATGAGAACTTAAAATTAGCACCAATGTGTAGTGCACAAAAAATATTGAATTTCAAACAAAGAAGCATATCAATTTGAGGTCGTATGTGAAATTTATAGACATTTGAAGTTGAAAAGGAAAGAGTTGTCCTTTAGATCTGATGAGAAAACTAATTCTAGAAAAACATAAGACCACGTGAGAAAAAATCAATCACTACCTTGTGAAGAGCGTAAAATTTTGCCCCAAATTAAAAAATATTGAGCTAAAAATACCTTAGCTTGTTTGAGAAATCACCCTCCAAAGTTTAGGTTCAAAATACAAAATTGCAATGGTGAGGGGTCTTTGTTTTGCAAAATAATCCTTCACCAAATTTAGCTGAGATTTTGCTAAATTTAGCCAGCTGCCAAATTTAAAATTCTCCTAAATTTGGTTGAACTGCCATGATAAAAATTTGCCAGCTAATTTGAGGAACCTTCACCTAAATAGAAGATCTACCAAATTTGAAACCTCTAGTCAAAATTGGTACTAAATGTATAGTAGAATGGTCAAAATACTAGTATAAAGGCCAATGAACGACTTGTAGGTACAAAGATCAAGAAAGGGGCACTTCTAATGTTTTATTTTTATTGAATAAAAAAAAACTTTAATAATAAAAAATAAGGGTTGTGTTTACAAACTACCCACAATAATTTATATTTAAGGTACAAGGTACCTGTTGTCATGCAACTATCCCTGTGTACTCCCAAGGTAGATAGAGCTCTCATGCAGGACACACCGCAAGGGCTCAACAAAGGTGGTGACACATTGGTATCACACAGTACAATGAGGATGATGTCAAGTTAATTAGGTGCATGCTTGGGTAAAAGTACAAACCTGTATCACACTTTTATAAAGGAAAAGGACCACAACATGCAAACTGTTCAACTTTAATGACATAAAAAGTGGCATTTGTATTTAGAATTGGAGGATGATATAAACTGATGAAATGTGTAAGAATGGATGAAGTTTATGCCTATAATTTTTTACATTTTTTTTAACAAGAATTGACATAGTTTTTTAATTTTTGAAGTCCATTTTTCAATTGCTGAAAATCTGGGGTCTAGTTCCCACCAAAAAAGTATATGAAAATAATCTATTTTTCCTTTGATTTCAAAATATGTTATAGATAAAATGTATAGCTAGTGCATAAAAGAAGAAATATTGGTTTTCAATGTATATTTTCTCCGTTATAACTGCTCAAAGTTGAACTTATTTGAAATTGATAGTTTTCATCTCCCACCGAATTTCCCCTATCAAATCTACACCATTTAGAAAAAAATTTACATATTCTTGAAGAGGACTCTCTCCTCTAGTGTTAAATATAATTTTTTTATATGATTTAGTATTTTTTTATTTATTTGAAGAAACATCTTCTCGAATGTTAAAATACCTACTTGTTGTATTTTGAAATTATAATCTATTATATCTAATCAAAATACTATAAACTTTATATGACAATAATCCTGACTCTGAGCTCTACAAAAGGGTATTTTTAATATTTTTTAAAAATATCATTAAAAAGAGTAGGGGTTATTGAAACATCAATTTTCTGAAATAATTTTATTTCTTTGGCAATTGGTATAAAACATGCATTCAATAGACATTTCCAATTGGAAAAGTTTAACCACTTATCTAGCTTAGCTAGAATGAATCTAGCCAGACCATATGTTTGATGAAAATTAATTTTTATTTAGAAATACTCAAATTTAGCTATACTGATAAAGGGTCAACACAGGTGGTGACACATTGCTATCACATAGTACAATGAGGATGATGCCAAGTTAATTAGGTGCATGCTTATTTTTGCTTCACAATAACAAAATTGTGATATTGCTATCAAGATTCAACTATGTAGATTTTGAGTCAAACTCATTGACCCATGTTTTATGAGCAGTGGCTGAGAAGAACCCATCTCTCATGAGAATGAATGGAATACTTTAAACTCATTGCATATAGGTGAAGCATCAAGACTTCCTAGGAGGTCACCCATCACAGTAATACTCAAGCTCAATTGTGCTTATCCATAGAGTTTCCTCCAAGGTTAAGCCCACTTTTATTGTAACCCCATTTGCAAAACCTTCAACAAGAGTTGTGCCTTATTAACCATTCATTATAAAGCCCCTTAAGCTCATCAATTGATAAATAGGAGATATTTTCTACACCAAGTCAAATTGTGATATTGCTATTTGGATTCAACTGTGTAGTTTTTGAGTAAAACTCTTTGACCCATGTTTCATGAGTAGTGGTTCACAAGAACCCATCTCTCATGAGAATGAAGGGAACACTTAGTACTCATTACATTTAGGTGATGCTCGTAGAGGTGAAGCACTGAGACTTCTCAAGAGTTCACCCATCCCAACACTACTCCAGCTCAAGTGCACTTAACCATGAGGTTTCCTCCAAGGTTAAGCCCACTTTGGTTAAGCATGCTTGAACTAGAGTAGTACTGGGATGGGTGACCCCCCGGGAAGTCTCGGTGCTTCACCTAGATGCAATGAGTGCTAAGTGTTTCATTCATTCTCACGAGAGATTGGTTTTGCTGAGCCACTACTCATGAAACATGTGTCAATGAGTTTGACTCATAAACTACATAGCTAAATCCTAATAGCAATATATCAAATTGACTTGCTATCAAAAATATCTTCTACTTATCAATTAACAAAAATTTTAAACTCTTAGCAAAATCCTTTAAAAATAAGGGTCAGGTTATCACTGAAATTTGCACCCTGCTGAGTAAACTCAACAATCTAGTGATACATGGGAACACTTTTGGGTTGTGGGTAACCCAGAAAAGAAGTGAACCTCCAGAGAAGGTCGGCTTCCTGGGCACTTCACCTAAACTAAAAATTTTCAGAGGGAAAGACTTAGAAGGATACATAAAATGAAACCTACTGCTAAAGGTGATACACCAAACTATTTCTTTGAGACTTAACAAAAACTAACACATAATATAAAGGGGTAGGGGCATATTCTATACGTAACATGCAAGGTGTCACAACTCAATAACACATACTTTGCATCAACAATTTGAAAGAAGGCTAAAATGACAGTCCCCAAAAGGAGAAAAGGTTCCTCACAATTCAGAACTGATTCAACACAAATTTTCAACCTACAAAGACTATATTCTTCTGTAAAAGGCATCAATGTGTGATACACAAAGGCAAATTAAAGAGATAAGGTACCAACTATATTTCACTGCCAAAAGGTGTTACGAATCTGTATATTCTCAAAATGAGTTACAAAAACCCCTTGCTTCTGCCAAGAACTCAGAAAATGTTACAAAACAACAAGCTAGAAGGAAAAAGAACTCCTTACAAATGAGCCTTCTGTTGGAGTAAATAGTTCACTGTTTACTCTTTACTTAAGTTTACTTAGGTACATTCATTAATTGGGTAGATGGATATCATTGAGTCCAACTTGGACTCCACCTTATCTCAGAGGATATTGTTGAGTTCTATCAGAACTCTCCTTCCTCTAGGTTGAGACACTTGTCTCAACCATGTCCATGTTTCCTATCTACTCTTGCCTATATAAGCAGAGCCTTTGTACCTTTGTAATCACCTCAATTCCTCAATACATTATCTCATTAGATATTGTATTGCTTTGCATTCTCTTGAGTTGAATACAATTTATTTGGCTCATATTTGATTTCTATTTTGCTTTCTCTCAATCACTTGCATTCTTGGGTAGAAATCTTACACCTTCAACTCATATTTATCCATTTTCTAGCCAACTGCCTCATAAATAAGGGCCATAAATTCTGGGTCGGATTCAACCCATAAGGCCATTTTTTAGCCCCTCAAAAGACTTTAAAAAGGGATATAGGTGTCCCCAAAGTCATGCCTCATCAATACCATTATAAGTGCTCTTAATAAATGCAACCTCATCCTGAAAATAACTCATAAAGAGCCCCCTGAACTGCAATAACTCCAATCTGACCTCAGCAAATGTATCTTGACTTTAAGGTTTTGTCATTACTTTTCAAAATATCTCTTTGTTTGACCTTTTAAAAGTGAAAAAATAAATATCTTATTTTACATTACAAGTATTAATTGTTTTATAATTCATTTATTTAATAAATATCAGAGATATTGATTAGATAAATGAATAATAAGATACTTAGTACTTTTATTAATTTAATAATAATTAATACTTAATTTATAGTTTATTATTTTTGTAAATATTTAATTATATTAATAAGATTTATTTAAGTGATAATAAAAAACACTTAATAAAATTATTAATTTAACAATATTTACAAAAATAATAAACTTTAAATTAACAATTAATATTTATTAAATTGTGTAAAAATAAAATATTTATTTTTTACTTTTATTAAGTCCACATTTCACATCCCTTGCATTTTCAAACTACAATTAATAAAATGATATATAAGAAATATCATTTTAATAATGTAGTTTAGCCTTTTCTCTTTAAACATGGAAACATAGGAGAAGGAGCGATAATAAATATCACTTTACAACTTTAAAAACAATACCCGTAAAAAATATGAGGAAAAAGATAAGGTAAAATGCTTCCTTATGTTTTGGGGATAACACTGAGGGTATACAAATCCCTAAAACCAAAGTTTTTCCTTATTTTGTTTCATCTCATCCTATGCTCAAGCCACCTGGGAACAAGGGTTTGGAATCTTTGATGGGGATTTGCTATAAGTTTGAAGCTCTCTCTTGGAGATCCGCGCACCCTACAGGCGTCCATTCTGATTTTCTCAGCCTCTTTAGCTTCTTTGTTTGTTTGAAGGCACTTTTTTTACAAAAAACACCTGCCTTCTTCTTTGCAGACAAGACAAGGCTTTGTGGTTCAAAAGCTTCATGTTGTATGCATACTGTATTCCTTACATCTACATGTAAGCTTGATTGTAAACTCCTCTAGGCTTTAAAAACATTGTGGTTCAGAGGTTTCATGTTGTATTTGCAAACTTTGATGCAAAGAAAATGAGATCTTCTTGCTTCCTCCTGCTCATTCGATTCGACATCTCCATTACTAGCCGCAGTTTTACATGCTTCTATGAAAGAATTTTAATTTATTTTGTGGCTCTTGGCATTTTTGAATCTTTGCTGCATGTTAATTAAGAACAATATCTCTTGTAGAAATATATATGCTCTGAGTTCCACTTTTGTAACTGAAAATGACTTTCATTTGTCTATATACTCCCTGTTTCATCTGCTTTATCTGCATATTTGAATAGAAAATACAAAAGGGGTTGTGTATGCTGATGTCTTTTTTGGGATGTTACATGTACTCTGTGACAATATTTATGTTGTAGCTTTATGTGAAAGAACAACTGAGAAGGCTTCTAGCTCTGTCTATTTTTTATTTTTAGAATCAATACTGAAAGTTGAAACTTATAATGATCAAAGTTTTTCTTTTATAAAATTGCGACTACCTTTGTATGCAACTTGGAGTGACCTCCTTCCAGGCTCATCATTTTATATGGATTTTCTCTTTCCAAATGTCCTTCATGGCTGTAACTGTACATGCAATTTTAAAAATTGCCAATGATTTTGATGTCTGCTGTCTTGAACTTGTCACTGCTCTTTACCCTCTTGTTGACCATTTGAGCTTAATTGTATTTTTGATTGTATGCTCCTTTGTTAGATGAAATGGTAATGATCTTTCTTTTTTGATCATTCAAACAATATAGCAACGAACATTTAGAACATCCTACCTTTGTAAAATGAAATTCTCAGTATTATTATATAAGAATGCTTCATTCTTCATCACAAAAAATCCTCAAAATAGTGCCAATTAGTTTGATCTCATATGCCATAAATGACCTTTTGATGCTCTACTTTAAATTTGTGACGACTCTTATGATTGCATTATACTGTTGATGCAATGTCAACACTATTTGTTACTTGCTGATTTGGAAGTTCCTCTCCGGTATTGTGACATCAAATAACCACATATCACTATTTTCATGCAATGATGCTATTGCACTGATCCTCGATTGCCCTGTTGACCTTGGGTCTCACTGTGCATCTTTACTTGGATTCTCCCATTAATGATGGTTGCTAAAATGATCTCAACACCCTATTGTTTTCTGTTAGATGGATGTTCTTGATGCTGATATTATTCTGTTAACTTCTATAATGCTCTTACTACCTTTGTATTCTTGATGGACTATTGTCTTTGGTCTTGCTGGGCTTCCTCGCTGGTTGTAGTGCCTTGATCTTTGTGACTGTTATTGAAGTTGTTGTTGTTGTTACAAAATTGTAGAGACCTTTGCATATCATGATGATTAACATTGCTGTTACCTCTGATAGATCTGATATCTCTGAGTATCTTGTTTCTTCTCTTCACCAGTAGTAACAAGATCTCACACAGGGAATAACATGGCAATTTCCATAAAATGAATTATTTGACCATTCAAACATCAAAATTAAATTTTCTGGAAAGAATAAAGTTTATTTGTAACACCAATATCTTACTCCTCACCGATTTATAGAGCTGTACTAGTCCATATATATCTGTACCACTATTTTATTTGGCTGCCAATTCTGGAAAATGTTTCTAAAAAGGGTATTGTTACTAAAATGGACATAACTCCATTTCTCCATGAAAATGACTCAAACTTAATTTAAATTAAAGTAGACTCAGAGACCTTTCTTTTGAGTATAGTCTCATGCATTCATGTGTTCGTACATAGTTGTACCATGTGTACAAAGTGAATATACCAAGAAAAAATCAGAAAATAGTGAAGTTGCAAATTGACACTGTTTGGATTCTTATTAGTTTCTTTTCAAATTCGCCATCCAAAATTTTGGTTGCATCCACTAACAATATTTGATGCTCTATCTCTTTACTTTCATTTCTATAGCACGATTGTGTCACTCAATAGCATGCTGAGCTCTACCCTCGTGGGAGCCCAATTTTTTCCGCATGTTGAAAATTTAAAAATGAAGAGTTTAGCAACAAGATCTTTACCTGTGTCTGCACATGAAGCAACAAGTTAGAAAAAAAAATTTATGTGAATCTTGCTGATAATTCTTGTCTTTCTCAAATTTCCTTGATAACTATCTGTTATTATGCATATATGGAGCATATTGTATATTTGTAGATGCGGGTGTATGTAGTATATGATGACCCGACATTGCTTAGATCACTGATCTAACGTCATTTTATCATTCAAATGCAGGGATTAGGAACATAAAGGAAGCAAGAGTTGGATGCAAGGCAAGTAGGAGGACTGAAGACCAGGCAAAGCAAAACAAGCTGGGCTCATCATCCAGGCAATGACGAGTCACCCTTTACTACTTATGCCTTACTTTTCATAGTATCTAGAAATGTATAATGTTATTTTCATGTGCATTATGATGGTTAGTCTCACGGCTTGTTTGAGACAATATTCAACTACTTTGTCAATAAAGATTGTTTCTCACAATTTTTTTATTATCTTTGCACTCTTTTATGACAGCACTGCATGATGCAATGTAACAATGTAATCTTTTGGTCTTTTCTCTATGCATATGAATGTGATCCAGCAAAACTAAAATTGTACCTTAATTCACTTTAAAACATAACAACTCCACCTGATTGAATTTGGTACCGAAAATCGGTAACAAGTCAAAGACCATTTCTCGGAGGAATGTGTAGGGCCCAAGGCAGGTACAGGGGCAGACAAATATATGATAATATTTGTAAATATAAAATTGTATTTATTTTTTTAAATAACAATGATTTTTTCTAATGTAGGAAATATAGCTTTAAAAATTTAATTAGTACCATACTGTGTAGGTGGGCCACAGGTCTGCTTGCTATATAAATTTTTCTTTGGATTTGACTTGGTCAAAAATTGATGAATTAAAAGTTGGTCCTAAGGTTTTTGGGCCTTCTGGACGTGACGAAACAATTTTTTTGGCCTCAAAATTTCTTAAAAGATCAGCTACCCTCCAGATTAGGTGATGAAAGCTCTCCTTCAAACCTTCACCAAATTCACATCTGGTGTTCATTTTGGACGAAACAAAAGGTAATTCTAACTTTTTCGACTGCTGGAAACTCATTGGTGAGCTCATATTTGATCCATGAAGCTCCCAAATTACCTCCACTAAAAATAAAGAGACATGAAACCCCCAGAAACTATAATTCCTTCAAGTGTTTCTGATTCTGAATGTCATCATTGGATGCAAGAGGAGAGAATTACAATGCTTTGAAGAAAAAACACTCTAGATTTCAAAAGAATGTTAACCCTCGCCCCCCCTTCAAAACCTCATGTGCTCATTTATCAACAATAACCTTTTATAATCACAAGGTTGAGATACTATTTTACTAACATATAACATAAGTCCATTTGTAAAATTTTAAGCCTATTTTAAGGTTTGTTAGTTGGATGTGTTAGTGCTAGGATGTGGTCAATATTTAAACTATTGATCTGAGTATATACCAATTACTTAGCTATATTTTAGAGGAGATAATGAAATTTGATATTCATAGTGTGATCTTGTCTTTGGTAAGTATTTCATGCTTGGGCATGATGGATGACTAGTGTATTGTAGTTGAGAAGGTTTTCACTTGGTAGATGTTGCAAATGTTTTATCGGGCCTAGGAGAATAAAGGGGCCAGTTGGTGCAACATGGTTATGCCCTTGTTAGTTCGTTCATTTTATTGGAACCTCGTATGATTCTCAATATGAATATCAAGTGAGATAATGTTAGGATTAGGTGTTTTATTCACCTTTCATATCCTAAGGTCTATTGTAACTTTATTGTTTGGAGATAGGTAAATATTTTATAAATCTCCAATAGTCATGAAGAGGAAGAGATGAAACATCCATATGAAAGTGGTGTAAGGAAATCAATGTGCAAAAACACCTTCTTGAATGTCAAATTCTTAAGGGAGAGTGACAAGAATGTTTTTTAATTTCAATTCCAATCACAAAGATGCACTAAACGGAAGTAAAGTAAACTGGATATAATAAAAAAATATAAAACAGACATAGAGAATTTACATGGGAAAACCCTTACAAGTAAAAAACCCACACACCAAAGAAAAAATATCTTCTATTAGAGAAAATCAATTTTACAGACTTGTCTGATGTTTTTACAGTTTATGTTCTTCAGTAATATAATCAACTCAATTGAAAAACTTCAACAAAATAATTCTAAAAATTATTTGTGTATCTAATAGAATCCAACTGATTAGGAAAAAATGATCTAGTTTCACTTGACACAACTGATTCTTATACATCTCTCTATTTGGATGGTGTGTTTAAGTTCCCTATAGATCAAGTGTCTTTTTCATAACATCTTCAAACACACTTGGTGAATTCTCATTGACATCTTAAGAATCCAGCTTGGACCAATCACTCAATGGACACCTAAGAAAAATCAATACGAGTCTAATCTTTGGTCCCCACATTTCACTTAGAAACCCATCAAAGAGAGTCTCAATTTTGAAAAAAAACTTTACATTGACTATCAAACACAAATGTTCCATCGAAACTGGATTTTACCAAGACAAGACTAATGCTTCATCGATATTGTCATCGAAGAAAATAATGACTTTGATAAATCCCTTAAGGCATTGCATGATCACCAAAGTTCCATTGAAAACAACTTGTCACCAAAATAGGACAAAAGTCTTATCGATGTCTCTTTATCGAAGAAGATATATACTTTGATAAGACCATTATGCCTCTCCACCGATCTACAAAGTTATATCAACAACCTCTCATCGAAAAAATGAAACAATTGTTATATTGATGTGAACTTTATCGATGTAGACATTAACTTTAGTAGAACTCTATCATGTCACATGAAGTTACTCTGAAAATAATTCATTGCCAAGACCACCGAATGTTACATCGATAGTAGGTCACCGGAGAAGGTTATGATGTCAATAAGACATTCAAATTTCTCATCGAGATTGATGTTACACCAAAAACTATCCATCGCCAAAACTATCACCCTATTACATCAAAACTACTCAACAGTAACTACCAACTTATCATTGACAAGATGTCATTCTATTCTTATCGAAACTGTGACTATGAGGTAACTTTTTATTGATATAACACTAGGAAGGTCTCATCGAACTGTCCACTCTCAGGGATTCAACAAGTAAGTTTGAGGCATCATTCCTCAACAATCTCCCACTTGACGAAGAAATTAATGGTAACCCAAGAAAAATCAAAGACTAATGAGAATTATGGACACCAAGGCCCATTGATTTGGTACACCATTTGTACTTAGTTGTGCTCACAAACTTTGTCAACCACATTTGTAACATTCTTTAGAGTTTCTACCTTTTCCAGATTTACCTTTCCATCTTCCACCATGTCACAAACAAAGTGATACTGCACATCAATATGTTTTTTCCTAGCATGAAAAGTAGGATTTTTTTCCAAACAAAAATGACACTCTAATTGTCACAATAGACAGAGATCTACCCTGCATTAAACCCAATATCAGAACACAAAATCAAAAGCCAAAAACCTCTTGATAGAAATGTGATGCAACCATTTACTCTGCCTCTGTAGTAGATAAAGTGATCACATATTATCGCTTTCTCATTAAACTAACATCACCACCATTCAACATGAAAAGATATCCACTGGTGGATCTTCTTCTGTCAATGTCCTCTTCCTAATTAGAGTCCACGTAACCTTGAATACTGATAGACTCTTTGATCTAGCTGAGTTACCATGATAATAAAAGGCATATTGAGAAGTACCCTTCATTTATCTAACATCTCTCTTCACTGCATCCCAATGTGGCCTACCTGGATTAGCCATAAATTGACTTAGTACTCCCACTACTTGGGAAATGTCTAGTCTAGTACAAACCATTGCATACTTTAAACTTCTAGCTGCACTTGCATAAGGTACATTGGTCATGTCCTCCATCTCGGTAGGAGATTTTGGACAATTTTCAGTAGAAAGCTTCATTCCCTAAAAATAATGGAACAACTAACTGTTCATTGTCTATCATATTAAATCTGTCAAGAACAATATTTATATACTTCTCTGACTGAGCCAATTTTTTTTACTCTTCCTATCCCTTCTAATTTCCATCCCTAGAATGTACCTAGCTGCACCTAAATCTTTCATTTCAAAATATGTTGACAATTAAATTTTCAGATCAGAAATCACACATTTATCATTTTCAATAAACATGTCATCCACATATAGAGAAATGATAACTAAATTACCATTCTTAGTTTTAAAATACATGCAATTATATGATTTTGATCTTACAAATCCCAATGACAACACAAAGGTGTAAAAGCTTTGGTACCATATTCTAGGCGACTATTTCAAACCATAGAGAGATTTCTTCAACTTGGAAACTAGGGATTCGTTAATTTTTTCAACAAAGTGCTCAGACTGAGACATATAAATTTCTACTTCCAAATCACCATGAAGGAATGATGTCTTCACATCCATCTTCTCAATCATGAAGTCATATACTACTGCAAGTGACAAAAGAAATGTTATAGATGCCATCTTATCTATAGGAGAGAATATCTCTCCATAATCAATTCCCTCTACTTGGGAATAAAATTTTGCGACCAACCTTGCTATATACAGTTTTCCACATTTCCATCCGGAACAATATTTCTTTTGAATACTCATTTACAACCAACGGGTTTTCAACCTTCAAGCAAGGGCACCACATCCTAAGTTTCATTCTTCTTCAACGATGTCATTTTTTCATTCATCGATTCCAACCGGGAATATGAATCAAACATTTTTATTGCCTCTTTTACAGTCATAGGCTCATCAACATGAGTAATCAAAGCATAGGAACAATTTGAATCTAACATTGAGAAACCATACCTATCAGGTTGCCGCCTTTCCCATGTAGACCTCCTCAATAACTAAGGTGGCAATTCCTCCTCCTCCTCCTCCTTCTCCTGAACTTTCAAAGCTACTTGAGATATCCTTACTTTTAGGTACACATGGAGTTTGTAGTTCTTCCTTTTCTAGAGTTAGAGGAATTTCAACTACATCTTCCTCTTTCTTCTTCTTGTTTGACTGTATATCTACAGAGAAGGATTTCAGTTCACAAAAAATTACACTTTTGTTGTACATTACCTTCTTAGTGACATGATTCCAAAGCTTGTATCCCTTCACACCAATTCCTTAACCAATGAAGATACACTTAACAACTTTGTTCTCTAATTTAGATCTATTTACAATAGGCACATAAGAATATGCCTCACAACTAAAGACAAAAATATGTCTCAGATAGGGCTTCTTACCAAACCATGCTTCCATAGGCATTTTTTCCACTAGTGCCGACGTGGGAGATATGTTTAACATGTAACATGTTGTAGCTACAACCTCAACCCAGAACTGCTGCTCCAAGCCAACATCTCTCAACATACTTCTTGCCTTTTCCATCAACTTTCTGTTTAACCTTTCAACAACTCCATTTTGTTGTACAGTGTAAGGTGTTGTTTTATGCCTCTTGAATCCATGATCTTTGCAATATTGTTCAAAATCTGGTGAGCAAAACTCATTCCCATTATCAGTCCTTAAATATTTAATTTGTCTACCAGTTTGATTTTCAACCAAGTTTTTAAACTCTTTGAATCGACTGAACACCTCTGATCTACTTTTTAGAAAAAAAATAAAAATGCCCTCGAATAATCATCTACGAAAGAAACATAATATATAGATTTCGATAATGAAGAAACATCCACTGGACCAAAAACATCAGAGTGAATATAATCCAACAAACTTGAAGACTTATGAGGACTAAAAAAAATGAAACATGGTGTTGGTTTCCATATATGAAATGTTCACAAAAATCAGACTCAAAATTACAGTCATCAAGCCCCTCAACCAAGTTTTTATTTTTCAAAGCTTATAAGTCCCTTTCTCCTATATGAATGAGTCTATGATGCCATAACATAGTTTTCTCTACAGAAATTTTTACCTCCAAAGAGTTTGCAACATTCTCCTCACCAACAACATTATGTGACTTTGTAGAGACACTGTTACATTGAACAACTCATGCATCTAGCTTGTACAGAGTGCCATTTCGTACACCCTTTTCCAACACTATTGAGCCTCTAGTCATTTTACAACCTCCTTTTGAGAAAGTAACTTGCACACCAACATCACTCAACTTACTAACATACAATTTTTTTTGAGCCAGACCTGGTATGCAGTACACCATCAATTACCTTAATTCTACCATAAGGAAACTGAATTCTGAATTTTCCACAACCTACAATTTCCAGAGTTGAATCACTAGCCAGGTACACCTTCCTGCCATCATATTTTTCATATTTTGTGAACCACTCTCTATGTGAAGTCATGTGGAAAGATGTACTTGAAACAATTAACTCGACATTGTCTGATGAGTGAGTTGCTAAGGTATAAATGAAGGCATCAACATCACTTAGAGAAGAATTAGTATCAAAAGTAATATTCTTCTTATTTTTCTCCTCTTTGCAAGCCTTTTGGAAATGGCCTTTCTTCCCACAATTTCAACACTTCGCCTTGGACTTCTTACCAGGAGACTTTGATTTCTTCTGTGACTTGGATTTGAACTTCTTGCCCTTTTTTTCCTTTTTCCTTTGATTTTCCTCGAATAGCATTTCTTTCGTGCTTCTTTTTCCAGCACTGAAGCAACCACATCTTCCATTTTGAAAGTGGTTGTTGTACTTCCAATAGCCATCACCAGATGATCCCACATGTCAGGCAAGGAACATAACAAAAGCATACAACAATCTTCATCATCAATTTTTACACCTACAAAGGACAATTGTGCAACAATCATGTTGAAAGTATTAAGACGATATGCAACAGATGTACCTTTGTTCATCTCCAAAGAGTAAAACTTCTTCCTCAAGAATAGTTTGTTTACTAGAGAGTTTCCCTCATAAATATCACCGAGTTTCTTCCACAAATAAGTTGTTATTTTCTCTTCATGAACATTTAACATAACATAATCAATAAGAAAGAGCCTAATCAGTCATTTAGCTTTTCTATCTGCAATCTCCCAAACATCCTATTGCATCCAAAGATCTCTATCCACCAACATATCTTCCACCTTAACCTTCCACAACTCATAACTATTACCATTGAACTTCATAACATCTACTCTTCTTGATGTGCTTGCCATCTCAACCTGCAATATTGATTACCAGTCCTACTACAAGAATCCCACTGCAGAAATCACACAAAAAACTCATCGTACCCACAAGGATAACACATTTGGCCAGGCTCTTATACCACTTGTAAGGAAAGGAACGTGTGAAAATGCCTTCTTGAATGTCAAATTCTTAGGGGAGAGTGACATGAATGTCTTTTAATTTCAATTATAATCATAAAGGTGCACTAAACAGAAACAAAGAAAACTAGATAAAATAAACAAACACAAAGAATTTACATGGGAAAACACTTACGAGTAAAAAAACCGCACACCAAAGCATAAATCTATTGTATTAATTTACATTCAAGTTTATAGACTTCTGTGATATTTGTACAGTTTCTGTTCTTTAATAATACAATCGACTCAATTGAAAAGATTCAACAAAACAATTGTACAACTTCTTTGCATATCTAACAACATCCAACTGATTAGAAAAAGTTGATATAATTTTGAAATCCACACAATATATTCTTATACATCTCTCTATTCAGACAATATATTCTTATACATCTCTCTATTCAGACAGTTCATTTATGTTCTCTATAGATGAACTGTCTTTTGATAATAGCTTCCAATGCACTTGGTGAATTTTCATCGACATCTCAAGAATACAGTTTGGATCAATCACTCAATAAACACCTAAGTAAAATCAATATGAATCCAATCCATGGTCCCCACATTCCACTTAGCAGCCTATCGAAGAGAGTCTCAATTTTGACAAAACACTTTACATTGACTATCAAACATAGATGTTCCATCGAAACCGGATTTCGCTATGACATGATTGATGATCATCTTCATCGAAGAAAATAAGGACTTCGATAAATCCCTTGAGGCATTCCACAACCACCGAAGTTCCATCAAAAATAACTTGTTGCCAAAATAGGACAAACGTCTTATCGATATCTCTTTATCGAAGAAGATAGATACTTCGAAAAGACCATTGTACCTCTCCACCGATCTGCAAAGTTCTATCGACAATCTCTCATCGGTAAAAATGAAACAATTGTTATATTGATGTGAACTTTATCGATGTAGATAGTAACTTCGCCAAAACTCTCTCATGTCACATCGAGACTGAAGTTTACATCGATTGCAAGTAATTGGAGAAGGTTAAGATGTCGATAAGACATTCTGAGGTCTCACCGAGATTGATGTTACACCGAAAACTGTCCATCGCCATAACAATCACCCAATTACATCAAAACTACTCAACATTAACTAACAACTTCTCATGGGAAAGATACCATGTTGGTCTTATTGAAAATGTGACTATGTGGTAACTGTTCATCAATATAATGTACTAGGGAGGTCTCATTGAACAATCCACTCTAAGGGGTTCAACCAGTAAGTTTGAGGCATCATTTCTCAACAGGTGGGACATGTAATTATTTTATTATTCTTTGAAGACTTAAAAAGTATTGTTTTAATGAGACATTGAAGAGGGAGTTGCATAGTGGAATTGTAAACGTATCATTAAGTATTAGTGGATATAACATGTAACTAGTGTTTCATGGGAGAGTGTTTGGGAGTTACATATGCCAACTTTAGTGGTGGATGTCAAGAGTTTGTGCAAGTTATTACCTATTTTGGGATGGCTCCACATATGTGAGGGTTGTGAGAATTCATACCATGATATTTTGGGATCTTCTATAGGCCTATGGTATTTCTTTTGATGATTTTCTAGACCTCCTTAAATTTATATATAAGAGGCATGAGATAAAATATGTATAGAATATATCTTTCATAGTTAAGTTGTTGATTTCTTTCAAAGAAATAAGAATGTTGATCTCATTAGAGAATTCTATAGAGAAGTTATGTGAATGCATTACAATAATGTTTATTTGGTAATACATTGAGTTGGACAATATTCTAAATGTTGTTTGTTTTTCTTATTTAAATTTGTAAATTTTTTAAAGAGAAAGGTATCTTCAAGGTATATTTGTGTTTCTTATCGTTTTGTGGTTACTTGTACTATTTTCATCTTTCTCATCCCTTCGCAAGTAATGTTGACATACCAAAGTACTCTTTAATTTTTTGTAGAATGATTTTTATAATATTCTTCTCACAAAGTAATGTGAATATACTTGCATTTTACATATTCGAAATGTCTTGTCATCCCATGACCAAACCGGATTTGGTTATCCTGTTAGGAATATGAGACCGTCAATAGAGAAAATATGGTGCTTATTATTGTGCTATATGCTGTATGTATTTCATTGATTATATATATTGTTTTACATATATATTACTGATTATGTATTGCTATGCGTTGTAGAGGAGAAGACGATGCCGTTGTAATTGATTGTCTTTCCTCACAACACATAATACATTAAATATCATTCAATGACATCTCTACGTAGAGACATGACTCTACGTGGCTGAAGCCACGTAGAGCCATGTCTATACGTGGACATGCCTTATCAGGAGCGCTGCATATTATGGTCGAGCGGATATATTAAAGCATGGATTACGTTTAACTATCGGTTGATAGTTAACGTAACATATATATATATATATATATATATATATATATATATATATATAGAATAATAACAATATAGCTTATTTGATTATATCAATAAAATCGATGCTATTATTTTAACATATCGCACTATAACATGAAGGAAGATAGATGATAATCGTCACAGGGACTGATATTGTGAATCCATATTTGGTTATCGCTGATAATAATATTAAGGGATCAATAAATGACAATAAGTATAAGTGTCAAAATTCGTTAACGGTTATGAAGGCAAGGTGCGATTAAGGGAAACAATGATTTCATATAAGTTTGACCGATATTATTAAGGAATCACAAGATATATTATTATGAGTCGATCATTATATATAAATAATAATAATAAAAAGTGTCACAAATTAGCTAAGTATTTGTCTAATAATTAATTATAGTTATAATATTAAATATAATTTAATAAAGTATAATAGATTTTATTAAAAGATAATAATTTGATAATAATAGAGGTTCTAAAACTATAAAATAATTTTAGTAAATATACTATAATTATTTAATAAATTTTTTGTATAATGTACATTTATGAAATAATAATACATTATTTTAATTATAATATAATAATTATTTTGATTCACATATTTTTTTTTGAGAGAAATGTTTTAAAATGATAAGTATAAATTAAACAATTAAGTTTATGTATTGTGTCTGAAAAAATTGCATAAAAAATAGCAATGGACATAGTGCTTCCGTGAAATCCGTGTATAGAAGACCCCAAATATATTAGCCAATCAACATGAAGAAAATAAATTTTCATGATTTTTTTACTTAAAAATTTCACATGTATACTTTAGGAAAATCTAAAAAGAAATTGAAAAGAAAAAATAGCTAATTGCAAATGGGTTGAAATGAGTCTTTTTAATCACTAGTTAAGAAAAACTCATTGCAATAGTATGTAGCCTAATGACAAATACTAATAAGACTAAGCACAAATTACTAAATATTATAAGTATTGGTTAAGAATAACAACAAATACTAATAAGACTAAGTAGAGATTACTAGATATTATAAGTATTAGTTAAGAATAATAGAACACGTGCAAATAAGAAGAATGGAGGTGTCGTTTGAGAGCTTCATCTCAGGATACTAAGTATAAGAGGGAATCAATTCTTCTTATTGGGGGGAATGAGGGAACAAATATACATATCTCTTGCAGTAGCACTCAACACGTACAACAACCCTTTAATTCGGTGCTGCATTAATACAAGTAATATATTAGACAAATACTTATACAATTGGAAGTCCAATACAAATACCCTGCATAATTGGTTTCACCAAACCAGGCATAATGAATAGGAAAATCAATCTACTTAGAGTATATTGCCATTTCACAAGAAGATCAGACAAGCAAATCATAGAGCTATATTAGAAATCATAAAATAATGCTTTAACATCAAAAGCCAAAGTTTACACAAAGTAAATTATATTCATAATCCATTGCATCGAGGTATACTTGTGATCCAAATTATAATATAAGTGATATCAATAATCTAATTACCACAAATCCAAGTAAATAGTTTCATAATTTTAAAGAACTCACATAAAGGGGAATTACAACAGTATCAAAGCGTTACAAACCAATAGTTATATTTCATAGTCCCGATAGGGGACATTATATCCTCATATCTTCTTCTTTCTCTTGGAATATTCTTCTATTTTGTTCTTTCCAAATCTCCTAGATTACTGTCAATAGAGAAATTTGCCAAATGCTTGAGAATGTAGACTTTCCATTCAAAATAAATCGAGCATTCACTAGCTCTCTAATAGAATGGGGTAAGGGACCAGACCAGACCATCCAAGCTTATTGAGAACAAATTTCCAACACTCTTGCAAAATTCACAATTGAGGAGTAGGTGATCCAAAGTCTCCTCTTCTTTGTTGCATAGGAAGCACTTAAAAAGGCCTACAAAACCCTATCCTCTTCAACCCGTCCCCAGTTAATATTCTTCCCTTGCATGCTAACCAAGTAAAGGCCACCGCTTTCGGTAAACAATGCCTATTCCATCATAATCTTTCTGACCATTCCTCCATTTTGGATTCATTCTCCAAAATTCTATAACCTACCTTCACTGAGTAATCCCCTCTCATGGACCCATGCCATATTATTTCATCTTCATCACCGGAGAGGGACAGTGGTCTACTTTTGAATATGTCTCTAAGCATCTGTAAATCTTCATTCACCAACCCCAAATCTACCAGATATTTCCAATAGCCATCTCCCCCCAATTCTCCCTCCCTTTGACTAATAAAGTCACTAACCTTTGTTCCCCAACTCTATTGTTGGCTAAATATTTTGTAAGTAGCCATTAGCACACTACTTCTAAAATGAACTATTTAGCCACAGTATGTGAGAAGTCCCCTCTCAACTTAAGGGAGACACCCTTCTTATTGCTAATAACTCAACCAGAATCTAACTTGAAACGTAGATACTAGTTGAAACAATAATACCAATAAACTTAGAATTAACTGAAAGATTAATTGCTAAGCGTACTAGTTGATAATAAACTACGAAATATGTATATAAGCTCAAAGACATATTATCTCACTATAATTTCAAACTACAAGGTTTCAATAGAATAAGCACAAAGACTTAAAGCATATGAACCTTCTACTCTATCTCTAATAACATTATGAATCACAGCTCAAAGACTATGTGTTCATTGTAACTAACTTGAATTGACAATTATAGCGCAAAGTCTATACAAATTCAAGTTCAAGATCCTCCTTATAACAACACAAATAATAAATCCACAAGCTCCCTCAACTCAAAGATTAAAAAAAACTTGTTTTTTATTCACTCAAAGTTAGCTTGCACAAATGAAAGAAAAGTTTGTACTTGCACAATCTCACCAAAGTTTTCTTGCTATGCATAAAGATTCATATTACACTGAGCTCCTTTATTTATAGGCGAGGGGCTAAGAGCGAAAAGTGGGAGAAACCCAACTAATCGAGACTTATTCAACAACTAAATACCTAAAATTGACTTATTCAACATTACAGTCCTATGTAATGTGATTACATGCAATGAAATATGTAATTGCAATTTTTTTCTTTGCATGTTTTGATTACACATGCAATTACAATTTTATTCTTTACATGCAACTTGTCAAAACTACATTACAGAATGCATGATGAAAAATAAACTAAGTGTCTGAAAAGACACGAACCCTATTACATCAATCTCTTATCAAAGAGATTTTTCTGTCACCAGATTGCCAAATGCCGTAAATCTTCAAATTTGTGAGTGGGTGGGAACATCCGCAGAAAATAACACTTAGACTTCTACACTTGGTGGCATCAATGATCTTCATTTTCACCCATGACTGGAAAGAAGTTCACGATCCCTCTTATTGATCAGTTGTCACCTGCTTGGAAACAGTCTTGAAAGCATTCTAAAATTGATGAAACTTGAATTTCATCTTTCCTTCGTGCCCGATGATTGCTTCTTCTGACTTTGGATAAACACCTGCAACATTTGATTTTGAAACTTGGTAGATCGCTATGCAAACTAGGCTTCAAGCAAAGCTGAAGTGAAAAAATTATTTTTTGTGGGCCACGGATACAATTCGGAGGTTTTAGAGTGCACTACAGATGAAGGTGCAAGTGTAGTTCAAACATGCAACAACTTATACAGTTGGGGTAAAAAGTTTCAATTTTGGAAAAAATGACAGTGGAAGTTTTGGGTGTTGTATGCACCCTAAAATGGTTGCCTGGACTATGGGTCCCCATTTATCAATTTATCAAATTAATGAATCAATATTTTGCAACATTTTCAATTCAAATCAATTTTCTTGATCAAATCGTAATTAATTCAATTATTTCGATATTTCCTAAGGTTTGATCATTTCATCAATTATCTTATTTAATTAAAAGAAAACAATTCCTTTTTATTAAATAAAATAATCTTATTTAATTAAAATTTCTTTTTAATTAAATAATCTTATCTTAT
>MU226272.1:1389415-1428778 GCA_018584345.1 Thuja plicata | reverse complement strand
AATTACATTGTAGAAGCTGTAAGCTCAGTTGGCACCTAACAGGGTGTTGTATACCTTTAACAGGGTTGTTATTCCTTTAACAAGGAAATGTACTATGTAATATTCATCTCCTAACATGGCTAGGTCTCCTAACAGGGACACTATACCTTAGTACATGCTTTTGGGTAGCATCCCCTCCGGGGTTTTCCCTTGGCCAGGGTTTTCTCGACAACAAAATTATGGTGTTATGAGTACTGTACCATTTTCTTATGTTCTTTTCATTTGTGCATGCATATGGTTAATGTTTAATTGGTTGAAAGGTTTAATTAAGTGTTGTAATAATGATTCACCCCCCTCTCAGTATTACCTAATTCTAACAATTGGTATCAGAGCTTTTGGCCCTTGGAGAGAAAGTCTAACAGCTTAAGGGAGATCAAAATGGATTTGGACATTTTGCCAGAAAACTTTGATGCTGCACTAAAAGACCTTGACAAAGAAAAAGAAGAGAATGGAAAATTAAGATTCAACATGCGAAGAGCTGAGAAATTTATAAAGAAACTCAAAGACCAGCTTGAACTTTCCAGAAGTCAGACACAAGATCTTATGGTTCAGATAAAAGAAGATTCAGACAAAGACAATTTAGATTAGATGAAGCAACTTGAAGAAGAAAATAAAACCTTGAAACTTGAGAATGAAGCTATGACTAAAGAGATTCAATTACAAAAGGATACTAAGAAGAAGACTGAAGAAACTCTGAATAGTGCATTAGAACAAATGAAGAATGAGGCTGACAACTACAAGAACAAGTATCTAGAACTGGAGAAATACAATCAGATCATAAAAGGTGAACTTGTTGAGGCAAAGAAACACATTGAGAAACTTCACACTAACAGTGATTTGATCGATGAACAAAGAGACAGACAAAAATCTAAAGGTGATATGACTGGTATTGGCTTCAATGAAGCTGAATGCTCAAAGAATCAAGAAGAGAAATCAGATGCAAAGATTGATGCTAAAAAACCTACTATTGAAGAACTTAGAGAGCAGATCAGGCCTTTTAAAGGTAGATGGTTTGGTTGTAACAAGTTTGGACACATGAAAAGAGACTGCAGAGGTAATGTTCCTTTTAAGACCTTTTCTGGTTATTGTTTTAATTGTAATGGATATGGGCACAAGAAAGCAAAACGCAGTAAACCTAATCAACATGGATATAGACAAGACAATGGAAGAGAACCTACAGTGAAACCTACTTGCTATAAATGTAATAATCTTGGACACATTGCAAAGTATTGTAAGCTGCAAGTAAATCAGGAAAGAAGACCTCATATATGTTACAAATGCAATAATCCAGGTCATATAGCAAAGTTTTGCAGGTATAATGGAGTAAACAATAGAAGAGTACCACCTCCTATGAATACACAAGAGAGTGGAAGTGATATTGGTAAGAGTGTTGCAGATTTAAAGAATGATTTTGACAGTTGTTTTAAGAAAGAAGAAGATAACAACAGTGGTAAGATATGGAAGATCAAAGAGACAAGTGAGAAATTGTTTTAGGGAGAGACAATAGATGTTACTAGATCTTCGCCTGATGGTAGCAAAAAAGAATCGACCTAATTGGCCGATCATGGCCTTAGGGGGAGCATTGGATAAACACATCAGAATATATCTCGCCCCGTATCTTGTGGATTGAGCTCATGCGAGCTTGGGTATGAGCATGGTCGACATCATGAAGTATATAATTAAGAGCGCAACATCAACCGATGCATATATTGTGATCGCGAGATCTATAGACGATTAGACAATATTGGGTAAAGTGAACTTTTATAACTTAACATTGTATAAAGCACCATATGATGATCTATTTCCTTACCATTTGACAAAGAGAAACCTAAGGAGATCAAAGAGCAGAGAGACTCAGTCTATCCTACAATTGTTGTGTGTGATCAATTGAAGCAGATACTCAAAATTCAGTGTGAAAGAGGTATTTACATCATCTAGCTATGGATGCACATGTTATTTATGATGTTGTAGATCGACCTAGGTATAAATTCAAGAAATATCCGTTCAAGTCTTGTGAAGAAGACCCCGAAGGAGCATTTTCTTAGACACCCTACAGATTTTTACATGTAGAAGATATTAGGGCTTACATTCATTGTAAGTATGATATGCTGGGTATTGATGAAATTTCTACTGAGATAGAGTATATGACTGACAAAGGCATTATGAGAGATGAATGCAAACATATTGATCAGTTGAGAATTATGAAAATTCTGGATCTGTATGAATTCGACGAAGAAGAATGGTTTAAGATATTGTTGACCAGAGTACATGATCATTTCATTTGGATAGGCGAGCAGCCTATGAAGATCTGTAGTAATTTAATTCCCGAGATTACTAGATTGGACAATATAGGAATCATTCCTGTTGCAGAAAAACATGTGAAGAAGCAAGTTGAAACCCTAACTCACTCAAAATGGGACATGCGAGCAATGACTGTGAATGACATCTTTCAACAGAATGTGAGACTAATTTCTATGATACTTGGCTACAAATTCTACTACAACAGTAGACCTAATTCGGTATCAGTAAGAGTTATCATGATGACATGGAGAATGGTGAAAGAAAACACTAATTACAATCTATGAGAAGTGTTAGCACAACAATTTCTGGAGAATGTAAAACTGATAAAAAAGACAGATCGAAGACCTTCAGATTTGGCTCACTATTTATGCATATGTTCATACACATTGAACACAAATTCCTAGGCATGCACCCTAGTTGTTGGAGAATAGGGATACCTACTGGTATTCAGATTTCACAGAGCTACAGAAGACAGAACCAAACATGGGTTGGTGGTGAATTATTTGGCATGATCAAAATTCTTCAGAGGCAGATGAGAGGTAGATACAGGATACCTGAAGACATAGTTGAGAAATATAAGGATACAATTTGTTTAATGGTTGAAACTGATTGTGTATGCTTTGAGGAAGTCACACTAAGGAAGAAATGGTGTTATCCTATGGGATATGAGGTAAGTTCAGAAGTACTGACTATGCAAGTTGAACATGTTCTTGCATCTGAGATTGATACATCTGAAGAAAGATGGGGAACCTATGAGGAGAAATCTGCTAAGGTAAGAGAGGAACATACTAGAGGTCTAAGGAAAAGGAAAATTGACAATAGTGTGCATGATTGTGGCGTTAAGGTAGGACTGATAGAGGAAGAGTTGAGGGAAGTAAAAAGGAAGATGACAGAATGATCTTCTGGATTGGCAAGTGCTAGTACTTCAGACCTTCCACATCCTGAAGTTGTGATGACAACTGTTGCACCTACTGCATGCATTAATGAAGACACCTCCTCTCCACCACAGGAGACATCACAAGCTGAAAAGATTACTCCTAGAGTAAAGACTAGATCTAGCAGACAGATCCCACCTAAAGAGAAAAGCACTATGAGAGAAGAGAAGAAAACTGAAAAATGAGAAACACATATGGAAGCCAGACATGAGAATGATTGAGAAGAGAGCTATTGAGCAGGGAAAGCTAGTTACAATAGACAAATACTGTGACAGGTATGAGGAATCTGACAAACTTAAGATTGAAGATATTGTAGTAAATCATTTACTTGTTTTCAAGAAGACTCTATTGGAAATTGAGGCCAGTGTACCTGAAGAATTATATGGGAGATTGGAGACTAGGAAACAGTTAGCACAAATTGAGGATGAAACCATCAGTCATCAGGAAATTGACAATATGATACTTGTGATATCACTACAAGAAAGGGATAGTATATTCAAAGAATTGAAACCCTTATTGAATACTAAGATTAGACTACTGAAAATTATGGCAGGAAAATATAATGAAATCACTAAGGAGACTCAGAAAGCACTGGAGAAAGTATTAATGAACACTACTCCTGAGAAGACTCCACTTCCTAAAACTACTTTTCCTACACCCTTAGGAATGGGAGAGAGTTCGAAACCAGCTGAGGTAAGTGCTGAGAAGAGCGAAGTTGATACACAACCAAATTTCTATGTTTTTGGTGTGTCTGTGACTCTTGACACATCACTTGATGAGAAGGACCCATTTGCAGGAAGTGTGGACAACACAATTGCTGAGGAAGCAGAGCAGAAAGAGAAAGCAAAGCCAAAAGAGAAAGAAGAGCATAAAGATGAAGAAGAGCTGAAGGAAGAACAAAGAGAAATAGTACAGGATGAAGGACAGAAAGAACATGAAGAAAAAGATGCAACCAAAACTGAGGTAAACACATCTTCTATCTCATTGTTGGCAAGGAAAGATAATCCAACAAATTTTGATGTTGATTGCATGGATGAGGATGAGCTAGTAAAATTGGCTTTTACTGCACTTACTAAAGCCAAGGAGAGATCAGAGCAAAAAGGTGACAAAAAGGCTAAGGCAATAACCAGAGCAATTGATACTGTGAACAAATTGCTTCCAGTACCTATTGTTTTCCAGCACAGAGATGATATTGAAAACCTGAAGATAACACTTGATGAATTTGATGGCTATTATGAGAACTTGGTAAAGATTGCAGAAGAGAAGGCAGAAAAGAACTACTCAGAGAAGAAGCTATCCGAAGTTTGCAAGTCTATCTCATGGGGCTTGAGCATTTTGAAAACTATTACTGCAAACGCTAAGAGTTGCATTGCACATAGAAGGAAACTATTTAATTACTGCATGAATCCTATTAGTCATGTTCAGAACATTGAAGACATTATTGCCAAGGACAGGGAAACTTTGAACAACATGATGGACAGTTGTGAAACCTCTTCACAATCTGTAACAGAATTGGACAAAGAAGTAACAAGAATTTTGACAAAACTAGATGTGTTGGATATTGAGAAAGGGAGAGTACTGACAAGATTCAATTTGTTGAAGAGTTTAATCACTCCTAAGCTATCTATTATTGAAGCACATTTATCAGACATGGAGAAGACTGCAGAATCATTGGCTAACTCTATGCCTATAGAGTTGAAAGAAGCAGAGACTACATCATTTGCATTGAATGGACTAATTCATGTTAGTCAACTATTGCTTAAGTCATGGAGTACAGAAGTGAAGATATTAGAAGATTCCTTTCAAGATATTCTGAAACTGGTGAGCAAGCACTGATTTTATCACTTTGTATGCACCTTTGTCATTGTTGTCAAAGGGGGAGAAAAGAAGAAAAATGAATGTGAGAAGAGAGAAGAGAAAAATGAATAAGGGAAGGAGAGAAAAACAAAATAGAGAAAGGAGAGAGTTTTGTTTTGTTGGAACACTTTGTCATTTTTTTGTTAAGTGTTGCCATCAATGCCAAAGGGAGAGATTGTTGGCAAGTGATCAATTTTGTGTGTTATGATTCACTTTTGGTTGTCATTTATGGAAACACATCTAGGTTATAGATTGATTCCTATAAAGTTAAGTTTTGGTGACTCTGAAATCGACTAAGTAAAAAAGCAGAAATACAGAGGTATTTTGGGTATCGAAGAGAAAGATCGATGAGTTATGGCAAGGGAGCTTAGAAGAAAATAGTATGGGGTGTGTGTGACCTCCACCTAAGATTAGTTTTATTTTGGTAATGTTTACAGCAAGTTAGAGAGATTTGAAGAGAGACAGACAACAACAGAACAATGATATAGAGCAACTGGACTGAAGCGATGATTAAGGAAGTATGACATGGATTCTTGGCAATCGAAGTTGGATAATGATTGATGATAACCTATACTTTGATTATGTAAGAGCGCCGACTATGTAATATTTGTAATTGAGAGCCGACTTGGTAAAGAAAAGATATATATATATATATATATATATATAGAGAGAGAGAGAGAGAGAGAGAGAGAGAGAGAGAGAGAGAGATCTTTTTGTAGAACAAAGATATAGATGTGATAGATGGATGGCTTGATGATACTTTTTTGAGGAGATACGAATGACAGAGCAGAGGATGACAGAGATCATTGATGAGCTATGAATATGAACTATCTAAGCATTAGAGATGCTTGTTTTGTTCATTACTAAGAACATTTTGTAACAAAATTACATTGTAAGAGCTGTTGGCCTCTAACAAGGTGTTGTATACCTTTAATAGGGTTGTTATTCCTTTAACAAGGAAATGTACTATGTAATATTCAGCTCCTAACAGGGCTAGGTCTCCTAACAGGGACACTATACTTTAGTGCATGCTTGTGGGTACCATCCCCACCAGGGTTTTCCCTTGGTCAGGGTTTCCTCGACAACAAAATTATGGTGTTATGAGTACTGTCATTTGCTTATGTTCTTTTATTTTATGCATGCATATAGTTAATGTTTAATTGGTTGAAAAGTTTAATTAAGTGTTGTAATACTGATTCACCCCCTCTCAGTATTACCTAATCCTAACATGAAGAAGTAATCTAAATCTCCTGTCCCTGATAGTAGAAATGAAGATGTGAAGTCTTCAGGCAGTTGAAGATCATCACCCGTGTCTTACCGAGATTCACCACCAGCTGTCTCAAATCAAAAAAAGAGGCCAAGCTATCAAGAAGTCTCTACAGACTTTTCGGTGACGAGGCAAGGAGAATCACATCATCAACGAAGAGAAGAATGGAGATAAGAACCTAGTGCAGGTAGCAACCATCACTCGGAAGTGAGGAATCAAAGCCTTGAGCTTGTCAATGTAGATGCCGAACAAGGTGGGGGAAAGGGGGCACCCCTGTTTCACTCCAATAGTGCTCTGGCTAGGGTCAGAGAAACCCTCAGGAGCCCTGAATTTGCCCTCAACACGCCCGTAAAGTCTCAGAATAGTTGTCAAAAGAGTCTCATAAATATCGATATCTCTAAGTCTCTGGAAGAGGGCTACCCAAGGGATGGTATCAAACGCCTTACAAAAGTCAATGAAGCAGCACTTTCGCAAAACGATGGCGAGCCTCCTCAATAATCGCCTGCAAAGTCAGGATGTGGTCCATGGTCTGGTAATCTGCCCAGAAGTCAGCTTGACCTCTAGCCCTGCAATCTCTCCTATCCAACTCCCTATAAAGAATAGTATTCAGTGTCGTTGCGTGGAGTTTGGAAAAGGTGTGCCCAATCATGATGGTCCTATAGTTGCTGGGGTCAGAAACCGACCCAGCCTTGTGAATAAAATAGATTAAGTCTCTCAACGAGGACTCAGAAAAGCTGGTGCAAACCACACTATTAAAGAGTGTCAGAAGATAGGAGCTCAACATAGAGATACCGAGCTTGAAGAGCTCAGCCTGAAAACCATCCTCATTGGCCGCCCTCCTACATCTCATGGATCTGACAACCTCATAGATGTTGGAAGCGGTAAAGATATGGTAGTGAGGGGGAGGGGTGAGGTGGAGAGATGGTTGGTCAGGGATGTCGTAAAGCGTGGAGGTCTGGGAGGCAAGGGATCTAAGATCGATGGTGGAAGGCAGAGTGAGATGCCGAGGGAACATGGTGCGCCAGAAAAGCTTAGGATTTTGAATGAGCGTATCAGACAGGGATACGCACTGTGAGGCAATGAAAGCACGTTTCTTCGAGTGAAGAAAGCGATGGTAGGAGGAACGGATGCCAGCGAAGTCGGAAGGGAGAGTCTCAAAGGGCAAGCGCAACGAGTGGTGGAAAGCTTTGCAGTCATTGTCAAACCACCGGTTCATAGGGAAAGTAATTTGGCGTGTGGATCTGAGGATAGGGCGGTAAGGGATAGAGAGAAAAACCGCCTCCCAAGTAATTGTAATCAATAGGTCAAACATGGAGGAAGCATGGAAGCATTCGGAAAAGCTCTTAGGCGAGAGGAGAAGACGAAGGTGGAGGGTAAAGAGATCACATTCGCCCTCGGCAAACCAGAAACAGAAGTGGGTAGGAGAACGATCAAGGACAACCGGGGGACGGGGAGGGAGAGACGGGCGAGGGGGAGGAGAAAAGTGAAGTGCAAGGCTCAAAAGAGCGTGGTTGGCTAACGGAAGATGAGAGATAGTGAAGCGATGGATGGAAGGGATAAAAGAAGCGCTAGTGATAACATAGTCAACCACACTGGCGCCACCGCAGTGTGGCCAACACGTGAAAAGCTCACAACCAGGAAAGCAAGAGAGGTCGTTCAGAATAACCAAATCGGAAGACTTACAGAGCTGGAGGAGGTGATGACCATAAATAGATAAAGGTCTGCCGCAATCCTCAGAAACACGCTGGAGCCCCAAACTGGTAGGATCTAGTTCTGAGGTACAGGTCCAGTCATTATCTCGATCATGTATAAGGATTTGCAGCTCCCTAGTCTGTGCATTAAAGTCTCCCAAAATAATGATGTCCCCCAAGGTACTGAATATGGAAATGCACTCTATCAGATCAATAAATGGGTCCCCATCCTCGGTACTATGAATGGCATATGGCAAGGAAGCCAGTGGAAAGTAGCAAACCGCGATGAAGATGTCTCTCTGGCGGTGGCTGGCATGACATACGCGGATCCACATGAATCTGGCATGTGTGTCTGAATGAACCACTGAAGTAGCACTGAAGAGGTTGTCCCAAATCAAGTAGGCAACTCCTCCGGAGCCCCGTACACCACCCGAAGAGCAAACTTCTTCCCTGAAGATAGAAAACCACTAATAACTGTCGAAACCCGGGAGGGGACGAACATGGCTCTCATGGGTCTCTGTAATAGCCAAGATATCAGTCAACCCCACCGCATCCTGAAAGAGACCAGGTAACGACCAAAGAGAACCGTTACCATTCCAGCAGTTAACAAGAAGAGAGCCAAAGGAGGGCCCACTCTTGTCGAACTCCTGACGTGGGCATCATTTGGCCTTTGCGGCCTGCCTCAAATCCCACCAGCTGGGGGACCGGAGAATCCTGAATCACTGCATTGAGATTCCTAATAACTGCCCATTTACCACTACGTATGGCCTCAACAATGAGGTTGCTGGCCTATTTCAATTCTCCCACCTGTGATCTAGTGAGATCCTCATCTAGATAAATCTTAGATGAAAGAGAGAATAACTTCCTCTTCACTCTAAGAACCCGCAATCTATCATACAAAGAGAGAAACCCCATAACAAGAGTACCATCGGGAAAAACCCAACATTTGTCGAGTGAAATATCATGAATGTCGAGCAGATCCTTGAGAAAGGATTGCCCGAGAGAGGACGAATCAACAGTGGGGAGGAGACCATGAACACGCAGGTTCAACTCACACACCTGTATCACACGCTCATCGTCCATCTTACCTTGAACCAACTTCTCCACCCCTGAGAGAGGTGCAACACTAACTGTATTATCACAAATAGAGGCCCAAGTTTTCACCTTCTCCTCGGTCTCAGACATTAGAGCTGAGTGTTTAGCAACGATATCAGCTTGTTCTGCATGATATCTGTCGAATCCATCAAGATTCTCAATAACTGATTCCAGGTCAGATTTAATCCATGCTGACTCAGAAATAAATGTTGATGAAAAACTATGGAGTAGCTGTTTTAGTTCCCACACCGAGGTGGATAAAGTTTGTATAGTGGCATGGAGCTGAGAATTCTCAGCCTCTAGCTTGACAAGACGGTCATGTTACCTCTGATAGGTAGGCGTTGGGGCCTCCCCAAAATCCCTAGCCATGACGTTTCTCCTCGACATAATAGGATTAACAACAACATCAGTCTGTACATTTTGCTGAACATTTTCAAGGTCTTTGACTGCAACCACATTAGTGGCCATTTGGGAATCCTCAACCTCAGTATTCACAGTAGGAATATCCCCAACGTGTGGAAGGCCTCCTGTCCTAGCTACATTTTTAAGTCTCATCAGCGCCAAGGGTAGCGACACAAATCAAACTACACGAGACGTCAAACATTTCATGTGCCTAGTCGACAAACCCAAATGTGCTCAGTTTCTCATGTATTCAATTTTGAGTGCATTCTATCAAACACATCTCGTGCATATAAATCTAATCAAAATCCACCAACAATACCCTGGTTTACTGCGTTCGCAAATCCCTGCTATCCCGTTGTCGCTTGCATCCTGCCTACTTGTCTGTTGTCGTTACCTGCCTGTCCCTGGGAATCCCTGCTAACCTTGTTACGATCGAGAGCATTGTTTGCAGAAGCAATACCACGCCGCAAATCAAAATCCACCGGCAATGCCCTGGTTTACTGCGTTTGCAAATCCCTATAAAATTGAAATTCTTCCATGGTTATGTGAGCTTATCCAATGAAATTGCATGAACCATATTAATAAAAAATATGATTAAATTTTTGCATAGTTGTTAATTTTATAAAAAATAATAATTACGACAACAGTTGCGCAGTCTGATGCTTCAAGTGCTGATAGATACCTTGATTTGCTAGCATCTCTTTTCCATCTCTTGAATCAAACCAAAAATTTGCCTTTGTCCAACCCCCCCAATTGCTAAGAAATATGGTTTATAATCACTGGCCTACAACTTATTAAGAAGTTCCACAACGAAGAGCCTCTTGGAGGGTTCTCCACCGTCAATATTCTTTCCCTTTCAACACTATCTAGGTATTTAGCTTTTAAGATCCTAACCCATTTTTTTATCCAGGAACTTGTACATGTGCCATACCAGCTTGGCCTCCATCGCCCCATTTAAAATTCTTTAGTTTCCTAAGCCAACTCCCCCACTTCCATTTGATTTGCAGATTTGACCCCATGCTAAAGGGAGATTTTATTCTAGTTTTGATTTCCATTCTAGAAAAAAATTGTCATTCTTTGCTCTATACTCCTGATCACTTTCCTTGGGATCCTCTAACACATCATTGAGAAGAGAGGCATTACTGAGATAACCGATTTCAGTTTTAAAATTCTCCCTGCCAAGGTTAGCCAATGGCTTTTCCACCCTTCCATCTTGCCTACACACATCCATCTACCAACCCTTTCCATAAAGAAGAGTTGCAAAATCCAGCAAACAATGGTATGCCAAGAAATTTGCCTGGGAGTCTCACTTGCTTCACACCAAAAATCCGCGCGATCTCTCTTTGAACATTTTTGTCTGAGTTGAAGAAGAATATATTTGACTTCCTCTAATTAATAATTTGACCAGATGCCTTGTAGCTATCAAGAATCATCTTCATTAACCTCGCCTCCCTTAGCATTGCCTCAACCATTAATAGGGTGTCATCAACAAATTGTAGGTGTAAGATTGGATCCACACCTCTAACAACCTCCACCCCTTTCCACAGACCTTGTTGTCTATGCTTCAAGATCAATCTCCCCAAAACTTTGACCATTAGAATAAACAAAAATGGAGAGATAGGGTCTCCCTACCTCAATCCTCTTGCTATGGGAAAGAAACCTTGTGGGCTACCATTGACTAAGATCAAAATTCGGTATTTTCCTGTCATGCCTTTAATCCAGTCAACCCACCTCTCATTGAATCCAAATTGTTTCAAGACACTGCACAAAAATCCCCGATCCACACTATCATAGGCTTTACAAATGTCAAGCTTTACAAACATTTTCTTCTACTTACTTGCTCTTATCGAGTGTATTGCTTCATGGACAATAATAATCCCCTCTTCAATTGACCTGTTGGGAGTGAACCTACTTTGCTCCTCGGAGATCAATCTATCCAAAATCTTCTTCAACTTGTTGGCTGTCACATAGGTTATCATTTTGTATACAACACTGCACAGAGAAATGGGACAATAATCTTCAAAGGATTCCGCATCTTTCTTCTTCGGAATTAAAGTCACCATTGTGTTGTTGAAATCCTTATGAACATTATTTGCACATTTGTTATATACCTATCCACACACTTCTTTGGTATAACCATTATAGCCTTCGATATACTCATGTACTTGACCCTCATCTTTCTAAAATTAAAATTTTGATTGATTGGCCCTCTTTGTTTTCCTACTTGAAGCAAACTAAGTCATGTTTTGCAAAACTTGATGCTTTGTGCTAATATTTAAAAGTATCCATTTTCATTATTGTCCAAAATTCTTATGGCCCCTCTAATTGTAATGCATCAAAGGACAATCAATAAAAAAATATTAGGACTTCATGCACTAAAAGAATAAGAAATCTGCATACTTCATTCCAGGCCCTTGCTTGCCATCTTCAATCTTTTACACCAATTTTTAGGGTAGACCTAGGGGAACAAATCTTATTGCAACATAACATCCATTCTAGAGCATTTCAAAATATTACTAGCTATCAAATATCGTAGAAGAGAGAAAAGAAAGGACAACCATACAAATTTAAAAATGAAAGTGAAAAGAAAAGAAAAGAAGAAATAAAGTTATTAATTCGTTAGTGGTATGATCACAAGAAGAAGAAAAATGAATTCATTATAAGCACTATTGTTTTCATATACAAAAAAAAAATCTTAATTTATAAAATTTGATTATATAAAATACTTATTATAACCATTCTAAATTGTTTTTGATATTAAAAGCTACAAAACAAGGGTGCTAGTCCTTACATAGACAAGCCAAAAGAGCCATTTACAACTAGTTAAGAACATGTCACGCACAACAAAGGTCAGAACAAACCAATTACAACACACTAGCAGAATAGCTAGTAACTCACATGAGTAGGTAGAAAATTCATCCACAACATAAGAAAGAAATTGGAAAGAGGAGAAGAACATAATAACACTTCTAAAGATCACCAATATTACAATCAATGAAAACCAAAGGGAATAATGAATTTATATATTATAAAAGCTAAGGTTAATTAGCATAGATTAAACCATTATAATAGAAACCATGGTAGTAAGGAAATGGATCTTTTTCATATAATTGGCATGATATATACAATATACAAAACTGCTTACAGCTTCGAGAACGATACATCTCGTCTTATTGCATGCATATTGAATATGAAATGTAATTGGAAAATACAAAATCTTTACAATAGCAGGCTAGTTAGGAAAATAAATAAAATTCCTGTAAAAATGACCACCATTCGCTGCCTGATCAATACTCAACAAAAAACTAGATTTATCATTCAACAAATTCATTTTGCTCCCAACAATGGTTCTCTAATCCCTTCTGACAACTTTGTAGTGCCCAAATTTTGTATCGAATTCTGTTGGTTCGATCCACCTTGATGCCCTTCTCGACCTCCCTGGAAAACAATCCAACATATAAATTTATTGTTATATCTTCTAAACATCTTGAATATGATTCACACAGAGGGAAGTAATTAACCAGAAAGGATGTTGTTTGTTATTTGGGGCATCCTGAGCCCAAATAGCAAACAATGTCCCAGCTGTTTTCTTTCAGCTCATCCCAATTAACTTCTTTAACAGTTCATCAATACCAGAGAATAATGGCATCTGCGTTATTTATATTAAGAAAGAGTAACTCTAATCAGCAAATATGAAAGAAACCCAAAATGCCCATAATGATAAATTTGGTGCAGATTATTCATTGACTTACTCCTTTCTGACCAAGATTCCGCCTAGAAGGATAACGTGCAATTGTGGATGCTGCTACTGCTGCTACAACACGTACCCTGAAAGAGATTGTGCTAATCGGTCATATAATGTAAATCACCGAGGCCTAGGGCTTTAATAATGCATAACAATTCAAATATGTGTGCACAATTGACGAGCATGACAATGTGTTCTTCCATACTATCCCAATAAATTAAGTTTCTAAGATATGTTGTGCATCCTGTACACAATACAAGAGAGTAGGTTAGAATTGTTTCCCAAATAATTAATGATGGGGAGGAGGTGAATCAAATACAATTCCAAGCTTCCTAACTAGTTCTCATTTTGGAGTCACTTTATTGTGAAGTTAGTGCCAATTCCAGGCTTCTTCCCATACCAGTCAATCAGAAATTTCCTGTCCTATTCTTTTTTTTATCACGTTTCTTATTGTCTCCTTAATCTTTTCTCTTTCTTGCCTACATTCGAGAGGCCACTTCTCTTCCTAGAAGGCAGCAATTACAGCCAATCCATTTCATCCCTCTCAGAGAAATTTCTATGATTGCTAAAAATGGCAATGCTTATTATAAGGTCACATCGCTTGTTTCGCGCTTGACTTCTGAATGGAAGGTTAAAAAAACAAGACTTGATTTTCTATTCAGGGAGTCCAATATGTGCTATGGATGCTTAAGGGAAGAACATAATTACACAGATCTATAGGTTTTTTCTCGAACTTAATATGTATCTCAAGGAGCCGATACAGCAGAAAATGCATTTACCAAATCCAGGAGAAGTAATGATTATTCCAAATTTCGAGAGGATGTCATACAGAAGCATGCCTTTTTAAATATTATTAAAACTTAGCCCTTGAAGACAATTCAGGAAGTAGGCTGGTCTTTTCAGGAAAGCTTGCTCCAACATTTAGTCCAACACTAGACTTGCAGACTAGGTACCAGTTTCAGTAATTTTCTAGTCACTATTAGCAAACAATTCTCCACCATGAAGGAATTTGTGTCAAAATGAACTTCAAAAATCCTTTGCCAGAAAAAAATATATTTAATTTATGGTACAAACATTGTAATCAATATGAAAATTTGATGCAGGAATGTCCTGAATTACAATCCAAAGACACGCAATTAATAACACCCCTGATCCAATTTATAAAATAACAACTCTTAACTTCTCCTTGAACTGAGCGAGGAGCCATCTTGCTGAAAAGTTGACTTAATTATGTGGGAAAAGATGTGTGATCCAGTAAGAATCTTTTTTAAGGTTGAAACAGCAGCGGGAGTGACTGACACAAGCTCTATGTCTAAGATGCAGCCACACTATTTGGAAATAATGACCTCTTTAAAGCATGGGGTTTTGGGTTGTCTATTATTTCACCAAGGCTTGTGAGACATAAAGGTTGGACAAGGCCATATCATATATTTTACGTTTTAACAAAACATAAGTGCAAGAGGTAATGGTCGGCCATGTCATCTAGATATGTACTCTAGGAAATGATCTCAAGTTGAATTCCATTATTTATTCATCACCCCTCTTTCTTGGCAACAGAGGGACACTTGGATGATTAGAGATAGTCACAGAATTTTCCTGGCTGCCACTGAATTGAGAAATATTGTTGAAGATGATAGTCCTCTTTGAAGAAATGATATTTTTTCTTGTAATTTTAGCTTAAGAATAAATGAAAGGAGACTTTGAAGTATTAAAATTTTGCAAAATATCAAGTTGTAGATGAAATGAGAATTAAGTGGGAAAATCCTTTTCATCTCAAAAATGAAAATGTAGTTTATCCCGCAGGCATAGAGAAAAAGTCGCAAATGTTTTTAGTTGCAGTTTTGTGGCACTTAACTACATTAAGCTAATCTTTGATCATGTGAAAAAGGTCATTGCAATCCTCTGTAGACAATTAAATTTAAGAAAAAGTTTGGTAAGTTGAAACTCCAATTTGAAATTGGACATTGAAGATGCAAAAGATGAGATGCAAGGGCTAATTTTATATGCTTGTTCAGTTTTTAAGTTTTAATTATGTAATATGAACAACATAAAAATTGTGTAAGTTCAGAAATGCAAATTTCAAGACCCACCAGATATATCAATGATTGGGCTCATAAAAAATCCCAATGCCCAAAATAGAAGTAAAATAATATCAAGTCCAAATAAAAATGTAAAATTATGAAAATCTACATGGATGTAGGTCAACACATGGAAATTCCAATATCTGAAACATGAATGGAGAAAATATGTAGGCCCTAGTTGGGATTCAGAATTTGGAAAATGGAATTAACAAGCTACTGCAATGTATACAGTAACTTGCCAATCTTGACTCCAATATGAATTAGAAAATTTCCATAAGAACCATTCAGGACACAGAATTTATACTCAGCAGCACTATAACCAAGAAAGACTAATATAAGATAAGTAACAGAGTTTTTATGCTCAGCATTATTATAATAGACCAATGCTAATTGTTAGTGAACAGATTTTTCCCTTTGAAAAATAACAATTAGAAACTCTTATACCCTGAATACAGAAGGAAAAATTGCACTAACAGTTGAGTGAGTTTCTCACAACTGCACTCTCTATTTTAAAGGAACAGCTACCTTATAAAATGATTAATCTTTAAAAACCATTTATTAAGAAAGAATTTATTTTCAAGATACACTTTTGACCATAAAGTATGAAAGGCTGAAATTCACATTCATCATTGATAAATGGCTAACTATTTGGAGACTTTAAGATCTTTAAGATATCTGAGCCAATTGACTAGAATCTTAAACAGATAAATAAACTAAGAATGGCCGATTCATAGAGATATAAAATCTTCGAAAAGAGATTACTGAATAAATTCTGAAATATACTTGCAAATTATGGTAACATACTCATTTAATTCCAACTGAAATTAAAATTATACACTTCAACAGACCAACTGATCACTGAAAATACCAAGCTCTGCTTATAAAACCAACTGATAATATATTAATATATTCAGAATCCACAGTTTAACCAACACTGAAATAACTTAAACAAAACAGATAATCTTGTAAAGTTTTCTTTCTAGAGAACCAACCCTCAAGTGGTCATCAAAATTAACATATATAGCCACACAGGGCTTGAATCAGTTTTCAAAACTAATTGCCTTAAAGATAGCAGCAACTTGCGGAAATGAACTTAAAACATAA
Organism: Thuja plicata; assembly: GCA_018584345.1. NCBI lineage: Eukaryota > Viridiplantae > Streptophyta > Pinopsida > Cupressales > Cupressaceae > Thuja > Thuja plicata. The sequence continues at coordinate 1,412,261 of MU226272.1, read as the reverse complement.
AAACTGCTTTAGCAAACTAATTGGCTGATAGGCCAATTCCAGCTCCGTTAGATGCTTTGGTGGTGTTCGTTGCCACTTTCCACTCCTCAAATGCTGCAGAGAAGCTCTTCCTCAGTTCCTGATTCGGTTTGGCAATTGCTTCAAACCTCTGCAACCAAACATCTTTGAAATTCTGCATCTGTTGCGACTTGTCTTCAAAGATCTTCATTTGCTCATAACCATAGACTACTGCTGACTCCACATGAGCTAAAATTGAATGGTCATCCATTCCGATTTCTTTAGCAGCTCTCAGTTTATCCACCTTTTGATTGAAACAAGCCAGTATTTTAGCCATTTCACTACTAGCCTCATTTTCGATTCCAATGATTTTCCCTATATATTCATTTTGTGCATGCATAATCTCTTTTGAACTAATCTGATTTTCAATAATCTGGGACGATTCCTCGATGGCTTGTTCATACAAGGAGCCTTCCCATTTAAGATTCATCTTAATAATAAACAGAGAATTTTCATCTATCCTTGACACTACCTTTTCAAAGAGGAACTTGTTTATACCATAAGTATAAACAAATTCCATGTTGTGTACTTCAATTTCCAATTGCTCTTTTTCGTTTTTCCATAGATCCACAGTTCTTTCAATTATCTTTGATAACTGCTCAGATTTATCTATCAAGCTATCGAAATCACCAACAAATTTAATAATTTCCTTGGTTACCTTATCCATCTAGGTGAAGAAAGCCTTTGAAATAGACCTATCCTTGTGCACTTGATCCAAGAATTTCTAATTCTCTAGAGACTTGACATCCAGATCAAATGGGACCATTGACAGTGGTTGAGGCGCGGGATCCTGAAGCTGTTTGATGTATTTGGCCATTTCGCAAAGAGCATGCTTTAATCTTATCTTGTCTTTGGCATCCTTCTACACACGATGGTTGATCTTTTTGTTTGCTGAGTTCAGAATCTTCAGGTCAGTGGCCCTGGTGGACATTCCCAGATCTATCTTTTCCACAAGAAAATCCTTCTCTGTAACTTCATCACTGGTTTTATCAGAATTCGGCTTGAATATTTCTGCCATCCAATGACCCGTTTTGGCATCCACATCAACCATTGCTTCCACCTTTGGTTTCTTAACTCGCGGAGTTTTTCCAAGGTACTTGCTGACCAGATCCCCTACAAGAGCAGAGATAGGAACAATGTTCCTTTTCTTGTTGATAGACAAATCTAGCCAATTCGGGCTTTTTGGTGTAGAATCATTTGTGGGGGTATTTAATATCGACAGGTCCTGTTGACCTTCTCCTGCTGATTGAGTTTTCGAAGGAGTAACTGAGCTCTCATCCATTTTGAGTTTCTTTCTGGGTTGCGTCTCACTTCCTTTTGCTTCAAGGTCAATTACAATGCAGGGAACCGTATCTGTATTTTCCTTCCTTTTGCTCCTAGTCCTCGTGGTCCTTGCAAATTGTGCAGGAATTGGCTTTTCATCTTCAGGATGATCTTTTATTCCAGTTTTAGATTCACCTGCAGGAAGCAATTTCTCAATTTCATTAGTAAGGGCAGAGGAAGTTGCGAGTTTTGAAATTCTTGTGCTTTTCCTGGTTATTGAATTAGGAGTCTCTTGCTTCTTCTTCTTATTCATCTCTTTTATCCACTTGTCTGTTCTTTTGAACACATCATGAGAGATAGCACTTAAATCATCTACTTCCTCTCTTCCCCAATCTACTTTTCTGGCTATTACTTCATTGTTCTGTTCCACAAATTTAGGCTCTGTCACATCTTCTTCATCATCTGTAACAAGTTCTTTGATTTTAAAAGGGAGCCGCATAGTGATAATCTGGTTCAAAGTAAACCTGGAATGTAATCTCTTCATAACCTCAAACTCATCCATACAGTCTGCCCAGAAATCTTCTAAATCTGGCTGATGTAGAAAAGTGGCATCCACTTTGAAATGACTTGCCACGAATTTCTTGCTATCGAAATAACTTCGACTTTGATAGGAAGGGAGATTGATAGCCTTTAGTTCAGCATCAAGGGAGGACATAGCATGTGTTAACCTGAAACGATAGTGCCCTATATCAATTGGGAAGAAGGAAACTACTCCTCTCTTGGGTTTGAACTTCACCCCTTCCTAGAGGATTTGTTTGCATATCTCCAACAGAACATATTTATCCAAGCAATATCTTGGAAGCTTCATAGGTTCGCCACTGAAACCCCCGATCCTCAAGTAACTGAAAGTGGGAAATTGGATAAAGAAACTGCCGTAAATTTTAACCAATTCCATGGCTTCTTTAGACATTCTATAGTTTACTCTTCCTCTCAGCTCGAAAACAAGTTTGGCCAGGAATGCATCTTGGACTCTTTGGAAATTCCCAGGATTTCTCTTCTTCTGCAAATAAAAATGATATTCGTAGATTTTCATGTCATCCCTCCATGGTTCATGAGGCAAGCCTTCCCAATTCCTGCTTATGGCTAACACATAAAACATATACGAAGATATATAGAAACTGGACGCTTCTGCAAACTGGGATAACTCTTCATCAAGTCTAGCTGCTATTATCTCAGCCCAGTCAACATATTTTCCTTCAGTTAAAATGGTCTGGACAAGAAAATACATCCAGTCTTCCCACATAATGTCATTAGGTTTACCTCTCAATTTGTTTAACATGACTACAATGTCATGCACCTCCCTTATCAAATGATTTTTCTTAAGAGGTTTGGGTAACCTAGAACCTCCTCTGTCGGCTTTTAGCAACCAGTCTCTGGCTATGTTGTTGCTGTAATATTTGAAATTATGATGAAATTCCTTCTTAGCCTTCTCAAAGTCGCAGTCGACATAGGTTTATGCATCAGGAATTCTCAAAGCAGCCATAACTACCTGCATGTTGATAGACACCAATACTTCTCTAGAAGGAAGACAAATGCATTTATCAATCCCGTCGTACTTGTTTCTGCATTCCATTACTAATTCGGGGCACGGAGTCACCTCAGGGAAACCAGCAGCTTCCAACAATCCACTTTCCACAATCTTGGCCGATAGGGTTCCTTCTTTTGCAGCCTTTAATCTTTGGACAATCTCTGTTATGTCTTCATTTACAAGGATTGTATCTCTCATTTCTGGTAAGCAACTACTTATAGGAGAAAACTTGCTCTCCTTTACAAATCTGGCTTGAGAAGCCGACTCACTAGGACTACCCATAGTAACCCTTAAATAAATGATTTCAAGATAAAGAGATGAAAAAGACTGGAACTTCCTTTCTTTACAACATATAGTTTTAAAACCATAAAGGAGAATGAGGAAAATTACTTGAAACTCACCAGAGTTGAATGTTTTTCGCTTCCCACAGAGAGACCTTCAATGTGCTTCGACTCTGTATGTGCTTCCGACGGTTAACAAAAAAGGCAATTAGAGAAGATAAAATACATACATTTAATTTGCCTTCTTTGGTAATCATGGTTGCATGCTGCGAATTAATGATTCTTGCCGTCATTAGCTGGCCACGTCCAATCGCATTTATTTCCTTTTCGGGCAAAATGTACTTTTGCTGAGTTTGGCATTTATTTCCTGTCTTTTCAGACCGATCTCTAAAAGAAAGTGGGATCCGGCACGTGTCGCGAGCACTCGATCATTATCGCATTTCAGATTTTGAACCTTGAACCGTGAAGCGCAAAGTTCAAAGTTCAAAATTCCATATGCCTTAGTCATTTATTGATAAGATAATAGATAAGACAGACTAACGCAAGACGCATGGAGAGATTGAATTATGAACACAACAAACACGGAGTTCAAAGTTCAAGATCACGAGAAACACTTGACACAAAAAGGGAAAAGACTCGGGTTGAGCATGCAAAGCGACAAGTGTAAAATGAAAAAGTGAACCTTGAACAAAAACCGATAGGTTCAAGATTCAAGATTCGATATTGCATTTACACACAAACGCGCGGGTTAAAGAAATTTGCTAACCGAAGGAAAAGCTTACGAGGATGTTGAATGAAAAATGGGAAATTGAACTTTGAACTTTGAACTATGAAGTTCAAAGTTCAAGATTCAATATGCACTTCAACATAATACATGACTCTTGGAAAAGTTAAATCATAAGGCTTTTTGACCTGCAACACTAATATAAGTATGACAGAGTAGAAAAAATATCTAACCATATGGCATCTAAGCCAAAAGTGGGAGCATGCTATTGTTATTATTTACCCATAAAGGCTGATCACACTCTTTGAGAATAACACATTAAACATTTAGCCAAAAGATTGGATAAAATCTTTATGAACAACAGAGGCAAATGGTCACTAATTGGGTCGATTGAGCTTGAAAAATAGCATAGAGTAGATATTGGTTGGAAGTAAAGTTATCAAAAACAAAATAATAATTTATTCTTGCGCTACTATGGAGAGTAAGTGCAACCATAATGTAAGCATCTCCAAATTACAGCTAAGTTCTCTATGATAGTTTTATGGTCTTACGAATGGTGGTTTCAAAAGACCCATGATTTCCTTCATGACTTGTTATTTTTCCAAACAATAATGGTACATTATGGAATACTTTATTCACTGTTTGGTAGTTGGCTAAATTGGGTTCTGACTCTTTTAAGATCTGTCTCATGATATATTTTGTATGGGTATGTGTATATATACACATTTACTTATACAACATATATATTCTCATATGTAGATAAACTACCATATTTGCAAAGGAAAAAGCCATCAAAAGTATTAAACATGCACCAAATAATGGCACTACAAGTAACACATGATAACAATTATTGGGAAGTCCTAAAAGAGATTACAAAGAGCAAACGTAATGGCTTGAATAGTAGAAAATTTCTGTAAGAGCCCTGGTGGCTTTAACTGTTCAAGCTGATGATTAAATACATGATTTTTTTGAATTTTTGAAGAGTTTTCTTATTATTTTTATTTTTGAAATATATATATATATATATATATTTTGTTCTTTTCCAAATAAAATTGATGAAGGAATAACAGCAAGAATTGTAAATAGAAGAGAAATTCAGACTTTTGATACCTTTTAACCTAACTATGCTCATCACAATAAATACAATGCAAAATGTTTCAAAAACATTAATATAAAGGGAGCGATCCAAAAGAACCTGTATTATCCAGAATAGAATTTGAAGCTGTTAATATTGGAACCAAGGATGGACTGGATTGCAAATTGTATTGCCGCTTATTTTTCAGCAACTCGAACTCCTTTGGATAATGTTTAGAAAGTGGCGTGAGGAATTAGGAATAGCTGCGGCAGACTTCTCTGTATCTTCGTAGCCTTTAATGAGAGATTTTGCATCATAAACATTCCATTTGGTCTACGATTTATTTGCTTTTAAAACACCCAAGCTTTATGCACGAAACCACACCATTCATGCACACTCGGCTAATGGCATTTAGCCGATGAGAAAACACTATTCATCAGCATTCCTGTGCTGATTCAAAGTGCCCAAATTCTTGCAAGAAATTTACAATTTCTGAAGAAAACCTTGACGCCAAACAATAGATGAGAATACCAATTTTCGAGAGAGGTAAAATTGTCATGAATATAAGTTCGATAATTTCTCCAAACACTTATACTTCATTAATCAAACCAAAGGCTTCACCAACACACCACGCATAACTTAAAACTTGGCCTTGCAAACTTTTGGAAATTCAAATATTTGAATCATTATAAAATAATATCCTTCCTCATAAGCTGGCGCCATACATTAAAGTCTCAGCCTATAATATAAGATTGACTTGGCTTATAATATAATTTTAGCCTTTCTAATTAATTAACATCAACCCATTAAGCTTCGTCTATCAAATAACCACGCCAACCTCGGATATACAAACAGGTCTATCACCAAACACCCTACCCCCAAATAGTAACTGACCAAAAAATAGTATCTCAATATCAAGCGAATGGAGGAAGCAGAGGCAGGATCCCAAGGCATAGTGATAAAGAAAATGCGTAATGTCACCAATACCAAATCAACCGAACAACTAGAGACCCCCAAAATCACTCATCAGTCCATGAGGGTCGCGATGATGGACTGACATCATCAAACATCTGCCTCCTTATAAAATGGGGACATTACAATCCACCTTCCCCAATATGCACTTTGCTATTCGTTTGCAAATCAAGCTCATAAGCAACCTCACCAACACGTCTGGTAATCCGAAAAGGACCATAATAATGAGGCTTGAGCTTCTCAGCTCCACTCCTCCGGGGAGTAACTGCCTATAAGGTTGCAACATCTAGTAAACCATGTTGCCAACCTGAAATGAACGTGCAACACTCCACTGATTAGCATACTGTTTTTTCTGATTCTAGCTCTCTGTATGTTATAATGCAAGGCCGTCATGATATTATGACTGTCCTGCAGCAAATCACTAGTACTAGGTACCTTGCTATCACAGAGCAAAAAATCAATTAAACTCGGCAGGTCATAACCATATAACGTTCTGATACCACTATGGCTCAACCACTATACCAAAAGACTGACCTGGTGATAAGGGCGGCTACCTAGAGTCTTAACGGTGGCATTACAGGGCACATCTCCATTTTACCGGAGCATCTGAGGGCTGGGACCACCCCCAATTACGCAAACCCCAGACACGTGGCTGTTGGGGCACATCACCTGCGCAAAGGGACATTACAGCCCACCATGCTCTGCGGGTCTCGACCTCGAGACCTCGGCTCTGGTACCACTGTAAGAGCCCTGGTGGCTCTAACTGCTCAAGATGATGATTGAATACATGTATTTTTTTTAAAATTTTTGAAATGTTTGATTTTTTTAAAATTTTTGAAATATATATATTTTTTGTTCTTTTCCAAATCAAAGTGATGAAGGCATAACAACAAGAATTGTAAATAGACAAGAAATTCAGACTTCTGATACCTTTTAACCCAACTATGTTCATCACAATAAATACAATGTAAAATGTTTCAAAAACATTAATATAAAGGGAGCGATCCAAAAGAACCTGTATTATCCAACATGCAATTCGAAGCTGTAAATATTGAAACCAAGAATGGACTGGATTGCAAATTTGATTGCCGCTTATTTCCAGCAACTCGAACTCCTTTGGAAAATGTTTAGAAAGTGGCATGAGGAATTAGGAATAGCTGCGGCAGACTTCTCTGTATCTTCGTGGCCTTTAATGAGAGATTGCGTACCATAAACATTCCCTTTGGTCTGTGATTAATTTTCTTTTAAAACCCGTAAGCTTTATACACGAAACCTGTCATGAGCCGTAATGGATATATTAATATACATAATTTGCTCAGGAAATATATATCATTTTGAATTTAATATATATAACTTATTTAATTTCGTAGAGACAATAGTATAAATCAATTTTATAAACAAACCAATATTATAAGATAATATTTCAAACAAATATATATAATATATATGATTATATTAATCAATATACAATATACTATTGATTAAGCAAATGATAGTTAATTAATTAATAATGAAGTATTAATCAATAATTAATATTAATAATAATCCATATTAATATTACCAATCAATAAATCTTTATTCAATCAAAGTAATTAATAATTATTATTAATTAAACAATATTATATATATACTTCATCGACTATAATAACAAGTCGACGTTACTAATGATAATCAATACTAAGGCGGCTTTTTGTAAAGGGTGGGGTCGCGACCCGCAATGATGATACAAACACTACGTATAAATAAAGGCTTATAGACTATGTTAAATGGGGGGATGAAGATCTTACTCATTGAATGGAGGGATCGTTAAGGAATACGCGTTGACAATCTCCTCGAGCTTGCAAGGAATAAGATAGTCAAATTTATATGCCGACTGGTCCATTAAAATATATTCATAATAGGCATCGGTTCTGAAGTATAATCAAACATATATAGATAATTACATATAGGAAGGTAACACAGTCATAGAATATTGAATTAATGAAAGGCAATGATTAGTAAACTAATTTATTTATATGAAATGTTACGAGTTGGAAGGGATGTGTCCTAACGCATCCAAGGAGGATCAGAGGAAGTAATATACTTGTAATCGCTGAATGGAAGATGGGGAACGGGGGATATGCAGCTTATAAGGCATCTACATGGATTTTTAATAAATGGATAGTCAGCAACAATGGGAAATTGAAGATATATTGATAGGAAATGGAAATGATGGAGCAAATAAGATGTATAAGATGATCATTCAACAGTTACTATAGGAAGAATATAGATTGCAAAATTTATCTTGGTTACTGATCTGATCGAAGAGGGAGCTAACGAAACAGGAGATTAAAAAGGAAGATTTAGTATTGAGGGAGGAATAGGATAGAAACAATATGAAAATAAGAGATCATATAATCGACTTGGGAATTATATTAAGAGAACTGTAACCACTGTACAGACAGCTAAGGCAATATGCATATATTTGTCTTTGGTATTTGATAATATCAAAACCACAATATATATATGAATGGTACGTGTATATAATATGATAATCAAATTGGAATTATATTTATATATATGAAGTACATATTTGATCTATATATCTGAATATTCTATAAAATATTATGAACAATCTAATATATCTGTTATAAGGATGAACTAATGGATGCCCATCCATAAAAGAGAAATCAGAATTATATACCAGTTATGTTATATGTGTTCATTGATATATTCATAATATAAAATATTAATATATACTTTTCCAATTCCTTAATAACTCATTAATTAGGATTAAGGGGATAGGGAAAGTGTATAGGAAGAGGCAGGTAAATCGGTCACATGATGGAGAGATCCCAAGATAGGTAGAGCCTTGAGGGAATCCATTTGTAGACTGTGCAAGCGTCCTAATACAGTAAATCTACCATCTTTCTTAAGTTAAGTGATTAGGAGGGAAGTAAGGAATCAGGGCTTAAGTATGTATTATGAATTCAAGATTGTTCTTAATGTAATTTGATTTAAATACTTAATGTGGAATATTAATCATTGGCAATTGACATTATCCTAGTGGCGAACATCATAAGTTGTCGTTCCCAAATGCAATCAGAATCCTAATTGGGAATTTTAGGACAAGTTAAGTAAGGTCCATCTTGGGGACATTACAAAACCACACCACTCATGCACACTCGACTAATGACATTTAGCTGCTGAGACAACACTATTCATCAGCATTTCTACGCTGATTCGAAGTGCCCAAATTCTTGCAAGAAATTTACAATTTATGAAGGGTTTAGAAACCCTTTACACCAAACAATGGATGAGAATACCAATTTTCGAGAGGTAAAATTATCATAAATAGAGGTTTGATAATTTCTCCAAACACTTATATTTCATGAATTGAACCAGAGGCTTCACCAACACACCACGCACAATTTAAAACTTGGCCTTGCTAACGTTTGGAAATTCAAATATTTGAATCATTATAAAATAATATCCTTCATCATAAGCTGGCGCCATACATTAAAGTCCTTAATGAGCTAAAGCCTCGGCTTATAATATATTTTTAGCCTTTATAATTAATTAACTTAATTAATTAACATCAACCCATTAAGCTTCGTCTATCAAATAACCAAGCCAACCTCAGATATACTAATAGGTCCATCAGCAAACACCCTACCCCAAATAGTATCTCACCAAAAACTAAACTTACTAAAAATAGTATCTCAATATCAAGCGAATGGAGGAAACAGAGGCAGGGTCCCAAGGCATAATGATAAAGCAAATGCGTAATGTCACCAAAACCAAATAAACTGAATAACCAGAGACCCCCAAAACCACTCGTCAGTCCACGAGGGTCACGATGATGGACTAACATCATCAAACATCTACCTCCTGCTAAAATGGGGACATGACAATTTCATAGAATATTTGACCATAACCACCCCTGGTTCTAGAACTTGAAGAGTTCCAATCAAGCACATGATCAAAATCAGACACATCTTCTTTAAATAAGATACCTAAAGTACGTTATGCAAATGAGACAAAGAAAGCAATAATGAAAGTCTATAGGCAACTAGGTTGATCACTTCTAGGACCTCAAATGGGCCCACATATCTAGGTGTAAGCTTGGCTGACCTCCCAAACTTTATACAGTAACTATTGCCAATCTATTGCAATGTATTCAGTAACTTGCCAATCTTGACTCCAATATGAAGTTGAAAATTTCCATAAGAACCATTTAGGACAGAGAATTTATACTCAGCAACATTATAACAAAGAAAGGCTAATATAAGATAAGTATGAGAGAGATTTTATGCCTAACGTTATTATAATAGAGCAATGCTATAATATAAGTATGACAGATTAGAAAAAATATCTATCTATCCATATGACATCTAAGCAAAAAGCGGGAGCATGCTATTGTTATTATTTACCCATAAAGGCTGATCATACTCTTTGAGAATGTGATGACCCCATTTTAGCAGGTATTGGCAGTGGCTTGATCAGCTCATCATCCTGACCCTCGTGAGCTGATGCCTGGTTTTGAGGGTCCCAGTTGGCAGACTTGCTATTTTCAGTAAGTCTGGACTTACTATTTTTAGTAAGTCAGTTTGGTCAATTTCCATTTCTGGCAGGGCAATATCAGCAGTGGTTAGTACTCTAGGCGATATTCAGTTTGCGCAGTGCTTTGGTTGAGGACTTACTATTTATAGTAAGTCTATTTTTGGCAGTTGTTATTTTTGGCAGTGCAGTTACAGGTCATGAGATCAGTCGCTTCAGTAGGAGATGCAAGAATCTTCATCAGAATCACATTTGATAATTAATGGTGTTAATCAATAACGACATGTTATTAATTAATAAAAGGTATATTATTATAATAATAATACTTTATTATTATAATGATTTAAGAAGTTGATATTATAATGAATGGTTAACTGATGATAGTTTTTGGAAACTATTGCATCCGAGGTATTATAAATACAAATTCATTTGTGAAGCTAAGCATCGATTATATTTTATTAAAAACTTGGTCGGGAGAACTGTTGCTCATTGTCTGAGCCCTTGCTGATTTAAAAGGGTCAAATTAGTTACAAAAGAATGATTCTTCTTGGAACTAATCTCTGATTGATCGTTGTTGTATGATCAATTTTCCTCCTTCATGCTGTTGTATACGAATTGGAGAGAATTCTGAATTCTACATCGAATGCTGATCGCTTGAACTGAGACCTGCCTAAGAGGTCATTTTGCATTGCAGCTGTGAGGAGTATAGTTTGGGTTCGAAATTGCATACTGAGCAATTATTTAGTGTAAGGCCTTTGGAGTATTAAGGCTGGGTTTGAATAGAAGACTGAACCTACGCTGAGGAGTCTATGCATGAGGTTTTGGGCTGGAAGAACAAATCGCGGCAGGAGGAGAGGCTACCACCAGTGCAATGAGCCATCATCTGAAGTGTCACGCGGTTGGCATTTGCAGACCCTTATTGGGTCCCACGTCAACAGCAGCCACTAAGGTGGGAACGTCAACCAGCAGTCACCAGAACACAGTCAACCGCAGCCAGCATTTTCGAATGCGGAAATAAAGCCAGGTTCATTCACAATTTATTTAAATGAATAAGTAAATCACTGTTAAGAGCTGTATTGTTTCATTAGAATAAATCAGTAATGCATTTTAAATAAATCAGAACTATAGATTTATTATTGAAATACCTGGTCTTCTAAAATTTATGATTTATATGGATTCCGAAAAGGACATGAAAATTGATTAAAATAAGCACACAGTAATTTAAATATTATCTTAAAAGGAAAGGAATAGAGTTTTCAGTGGTTTCAATCTTTAGAGCCAGCCAGGCTCATCATAGAGAATAACACATTAAACATTTAGCCAAAAGATTGGATAAAAACTTTATGAAGAAAAGAGGCAAAAGGTCACTGACTGGGTCGATTGAGCTTGAAAATAGCATAGTGTAGATAGTGGTTGGAAGTAAAGTTATCAAAAACAAAATAATAATTTATTCTTGGACTACCATGGAGAGTAAGTGCAACCATAATGTAAGCATCTCCAAATTACAGCTAAGTTCTCTATGATAGTTTTATCGTCCTACGAATGGTGGTTTCAAAAAACCCATGATTTCCTTCATGACTTGTTATTTTTCCAAACAATAATGGTACATTATGGAATACTTTATTCATTGTTTGGTAGTTGGCTAAATTGGGTTCTGACTCTTTTAAGATCTGTCTCATGATATATTTTGTATGGGTATGTGTATATATACACATTTACTTATACAACATATATATTCTCATATGTAGATAAACTACCATATTTGCAAAGGAAAAAGCCATCAAAAGTATTAAACATGCACCAAATAATGGCACTACAAGTAACACATGATAACAATTATTGGGAAGTCCTAAAAGAGATTACAAAGAGCAAACGTAATGGCTTGAATAGTAGAAAATTTTTGTAAGAGCCTTGGTGGCTCTAACTGCTCAAGCTGATGTGTAAGGAGTCAAGGACCATCTTGTCCTTAATATAAAATAACAAAATTATGAGAAATTAACAACTTATCTGCACAAAATACCAGACTTTTTTTTTTGTTTAAATTTTTTATTGCCAAACACTAATTACTCAGGAGATACAATCCTCTTTCCACAAAAGAGATAGTATGAAACACAAAACACAACCAATCTGGGCTCTTCTATCCTGGGCAACTGGGTTGGTCATCTGGACCAAACCTCTATTTGTATGGAATAGGAATACATAAGCGGCCTTCTCAAATCGTACCTCTACCCATACGGGGTAGGAAATAATGTAAGTGATTTAGAAGCTATACCTCTATCCAAACGGGACGGGATTTATAAGCAGCCTTCTCAGATCATACCTCTACCCATATGGGGTAGGATATATTGTAAGTGATCTAGAAGTCGTACCTCCATCCATCCAGGATGGACTCTCGTAAGGATAGGAATATCAAGTGCTTTGATTAGAGACTCACTCTTCAAGACCATCCGGGTCCAGAGTAGGTTGCAAGAAATTTCACAGCCTGCCCAAGACTGTGCCAAGATTCTTAGCAAGGTTATAAAATAAGATCTGCACACTTTCCTGGTTTTCGGGCTTATAGCCAGGTGCAAGACCACCGAGAACAACCTAAGTTCTATACGCCTTCTCGGCTTTCGAGCACCCGGCCAGGACAAGTACCTTCTTGAGAATCATTTAAAGCTAAGTCTAGTTATTATAGAGGTTTATATTATAGCAACAATAGAATAAAACTCTTAAGCTATGTCCGAGGCACCTACGCACTGGAGGCATCCTTTGCCTTCCAGACTGCCTACATACTTTTATCCACGGGATCAAGGCACCTTGGAACCACACTCTCTAATGATATGTAGTTCTGGTTTCTACTTTGTTTGATGTAACTATTGTGGAGACGGAACCCTTTCGGGGTACTGTCTGTCCCCAAACAATTCTTCACCGTCATACACCCACTCAGGCGAATTAGGCGGGATCCTGAGTTATCCACTACAACACTAGCAATGTTTGTCATAAGGTTAAAGTTAAAATATGTGAAAGGTTTGCCTATGTGCACATGCCCTATTTCCTCTCTTTTAAGCCTAATTCTTCAAATGGTCTGCCTTGTGGTCTGTTAACTAAGTAAGAATATTTAAAAGTTATCATAGTGTTATGAAGATTGACTATGCAGACTTTTATGATGTTCCGAATGCTACTAAGTGGAAGGTGATCTAATCTCCTTACAGTTCAAAATTCATGAAAGAAAATTGAGCACAACCTTTAAAGACTCATCTTACTATGACCAAAACACATTGAAATGAAGTGGTATCTCCTACTCTAATTAAAATTTAATATGATGTGACAAGTAAATAGAACAACCTGCCGTCCCAAAGAGGATAGCTGGAAAGGTTGATATGGTGCACCAAATAACATTTTAATCAGTGAATTACGAAGACCATCAAATGAATCTCCTTATGTATCAGCGACTGATGATGATTAACATGCAACTATATTCAAGCCTTTAGTAGATGACGAAGGCATGCTGAAAATAACAAATTAATTCTAAAATTCAATAATAAAATTTTTGAACATTAGCGTGCAAATCTAATTCACTAAATCTGAAAAGACTCAAACATGCTCACATGCAACAGTTGAAGGGTATTAGGGGGGTAAGGTTTTGTCTTCTAATATCTCTCCAGTCAACCCCAAATTTCATCCTTGATTGGAAAGTTGGAGGTGCTGAAGACAGTGTTGGAATTTTCTAAAGAAAATATAGTGATAAAGATATGATGCTCAGTGAATCTGAGAACCTGGTTTGTGTGAGTGGTTCCCATATGATTTCATGTGCTCAATTTGGTTGTGTTAACAACTGCACTACCCTTAGACAAATTCTGAATCTTGAATAGCTAATAAAGATATCTTTCTAAATTTCTAAATACCATAGCAACACCATTTTTAGAGTTGTAAATACTGTAACAAATCCATCTTCTAGAATATAAGAATACTGTAACCACACCATTTTCTAGAATTTCTAAATGTTGTAACCATAGTTCAAAATATTGTTATCGGCCACTTATCGCCAAGGGCAAAAAAAAAATATCGGGAAAATATCGGAGATTCAGCAACTTATCGGCAAAAATATCGGAAACTTAAAAAATTGCTTAAATTTAATTTGAAATACATTTTTCTGCAAATTGCTCTAAAATGCTGCAAATCACATATTTCCCCCTTCAAACCCTTTTTTCCTCTCCCAAACACCAATTTGCAAACACGAAAATGTGAAATAACTAGTTTTTGGGCCGTCAGTCCCTATTAGCAGATTGTGGCAGATATTTTGGCAAAATATCGCTGATATTTTGGAGATAAGTTCATGTTTTTTCGGCGATGAGTTTGAAACTTATCTGCAATATGTACTCCGCGATAAGTTTACGTGTTTTATCGCGGCCTCCAACTTATCACGATAAGTTTACTTATCGGCGATATATCTGCCATATTTTAATCTATGGCTGTAACAATGCCCTTTATCAGAATTTATAAATTTTGTAACCATATCATTTCCAGAATTCATAAATGTTGTATCAAAGCCCTTTTCAGAATTTATAAATACTGGAATAAAACCACCTCCATATATACTAGGAACAACAAAACAAATGAAGCCATGATTTTCTATTATGTGAGAGACAATTACAATTTTGAAGACATAGAAGCTGTGCAAATAGAAGGTTCTATTAAATCTATTTTAAGAAATTTTCAGCAGTTTACGAAAATCATTCTAAGAAATTTTCTAACAGTTCAGAAAATAATCATTCTTCAAGGTTATCTCAACGATAGAGAAAATTCATTTTTCCTTAAATTTGGCAAAGAATTAAACAAATAAATTATCATAATGCAATTCTCATATTGAAATGGTGACAAGGTTTGAAACATTGGTGTGTACTTGGTCTTTCCTTCCAACCCAATACTCAAATGATATATGTAAAGCAGCCTATCCCAAATCCTTCCAATGCCACAGACTGGTATTTACTTTCAAAATAACAAGGCAAATGAAGAGCTTTACTGGCCAGCACTGATTATTTCTTCCCAGCCGATTCCCTCTGTCTATAATTTTTTTTTCTAAAACCAAGACTTGAGCCTTATTTATTATCGACTCCAGCCGGTGTTAGAATCAAGGTTTTCTTTTCTAGAAATGATTTCAGATCAACTCCAACGTGAGTTTTCACTGCTTAGAACACTCCAACCGTCCAGTACTCGTCATGGCTCCTCTCTTCTTCAACCACGTCCACCATTGACATTTTTGGTGCTTCAGAGATGGACATGTATCTCCTGTGCTGCAACAAACTTTGTTGATTAAAGGTAAACTATCAAATAAAGTGTCATAGATTATGTGATATGCTCTCAAACATCCATTCCCAAGTTGATGGATTTCAGGACTGAACGCTGCCCTACGGAGTTAAATTCTAATCATATGCCTCTTTTTATCAAATATGGTGTTAATTCAAGGGGGCTGCAAAGTGGGCAGACCCAAGGCACTAGTATAAAAGGTCATAAACAGGGTAAAATACTTATAAATCAGGAGAATCATGAACTATTTTATGCTGCTCTTAAATGGCAGCTCGAGTTGATTAGCAACAATGTTGATACCAAGGACAACAACGGTGAGAGTGAACACTTGAGCAGCAACATGCTGGTTCCAATAATTCATAGTGCCCTAAGGGAGTGTAAGAGATCTAGACCAAGGAGGGGCATATCAAACACCTTTCTAGCTAACCCTTGGTATGACGAAGAATGCAAGGCAGCGAAAAGATCTCTTAAAGAGGGGGAATCTAGCAAAGAAAACACTTACACATACAGGCAGCTAATAAAAGCCAAAAAGGAAGGTTATGTGACTGCTCGAAGGAAAGAGTTAATCTCTTTAGAGAAACATAATCCTAAGGGTTTTTGGAGAGAATTGGAGCAGAAGAGAAAACAAGTAGAAAATAACATCACAGATATTCAATGGTTGGAATATGCGAAGCTGTTATACGAAAGGCCAAATGGGGTGGAAAGTCCACCTATAATTAATACTTCAACTGAGCTATTTTCTATTGAGGAGTTGCAGGCATAATTTTTGAACTGGGGAGTGGAACTCTTGGCTCCACACATCAAGGATATCTTCAACATGGTCACAAAGGGAAGCTTCCCTATTGAGTGGACTACTAGCATTGTTATTCCTCTTAACAAGAGTGGTGACATCAACAATCCCTCTAATTATCGTACCATTATGGTGAATTCCCTTATTGGAAAACTCTTTGGGAGTATGTTAGCGTAGAATCAACGATTGGAAAGAAAAAAGAGAGAGAAGAGCAAAGGGACAGGCGGGATTCAGATCAAAACATTTTACTATTGATCATTGCATCACTCTAAGACATTTCATTGAACAAGTGTGGGAGAAGCAGGGGGGAAAAGCTTTTTCTTGTTTTGCGGACTTTAAGAAGGCTTTTGACACCGTTCCTAGGCATAAGTTGTGGCATAGAATGGAAGAGTTAGAGGTCCCAATAGAGTTAAGGGTTGCGGTTTATAAGCTGTATGAGCGGGTCAGAGCCAAAATCAGAACTAAGGAGGGCATGTCTGAATGCTTTGGGAGTGACATAGGTGTCAAACAAGGGTACCCTTTATCTCCTACTTTGTTTGGTCTCTACATCGATAAATTGGATTGGTTAAACAAGGCCAATGGGGATGGCATACATTTGGCGGGTTATTTGGTGAGGCTGCTTTTGTACGCTGATGACCTTATTCTTATTGCAAAGTCCACCCACGGATTGAGAGAGCATTTGAAAAATTTGGAGCTTTTTTGCCAGGAGGTGGGGATGCAAGTTTATGCCTCTAAGACTAAAATCATGATCTTTTCTTTGAAAAAGAAAAAACAGCAACATACTTTTATTTTTGAGGACAGCTCTTTACAGATTGTGGAAGAGTACAAGTACCTGGGAATTGATTTCAACTATAAGTTAAGTTGGGAGACATGCATATCAAAAAGAATACAGGGGGGTTGGAAAGCCTCTTACCTCCTTCAGAATAGATTCAGGAAAGCTGAGCTGTGGGATTGGAAGACTAGGAAGACTCTCTTTGGTCTCTTGGTGGTTCCGGTTATTCTTTATGGGTGTGAGGTTTGGGGGAGTAACATGTCAAATCACAAATGGCGGCAGATAGAAAGAATCCAAAAATATCTTATCACTAGCAACCTCAAGGTCAAGTCGATGGTCCCATATGAGATCCTCTTAGCGGAGGCTAGTATGTTTTCGATTGAAGCCTCATCAATTATTCACTTGCTATGCTACTTAAAAAAAGAGGGTAATATGGATATGCATCGTTGGCCTAGGATGGTAGTGGCAGAGGAGTTAGAACAGAGGAAAAAGGCGTGGAAGAAACAAAATAGCAAGTGGTTAAACAAGTGGAACATAAACCCCCACGAGTGCCCAAACACTAATATAGAGATAAAAAAGTGGGTGTCAGAGAAATTCAAAATTGCCATGTGGACAAAACAAAAAGGTAGGAAAAAAACTTACTATGTCAAAGAATTTAACCCCAAGTGGCACCATGGCGATAAAGAATATTTAGGTTCCACAATTAAAGACAAGGCAAAAATTCTAATGGCTCAGCCGAGGACCAGCTCTCATCATTTACGATGCAAAACTGACAGATGGAAAGTTCCCAAAGAGATGTGGGAAGAAAGAACTTGTAATTTTTGCAGCAGAGGGGTGGTTGAAACGGAGTGGCATTTTATCAAGGAATGTGCTGCTTATGAGGATATTCGCAGTCATTACGAAGACAAAAACTTACAGGTGAACAGTTTGAATGAACTTTTTGAAGAGACAAACTTACACAAAACGACTACTTTCCTAACGAGGATCCACAATAAAAGGGTCTACTTGGAGAAACTTCAGCAAACAAATTAATTGGTTCTATCTTGGTCCCTTAGACCGCTAGTCTCGTGGATGTCATTAAAATTCCTTCATTCAAATATATTTGTTTTTGCGTTGGAAGGCATGGACGACATTTGGGAGATTTGTATGTTTTGACTTAATAAAAAAGTCTTTTAGCGTTAATAAGAGGTAGTGGGCTATGTTTTATAAACGGGTATGCTTGTTTGGTAATTATTATAATGTTTTATAGTTTAGTTAATATTTATTTATTATCAATAACATTATTACATATTTGTTCCTTAATTGTTAATGTTTTTATTTATTTATTTATTTATTATTTTCTTCATTTATATTCTTTTTAATATTTATTAATTGCTTATAATGTCCAATGATTTATTTAATAATTATTATGTTCTTTAATAAAAATTATATTTGAGCTTTATATTTAATTGTTCGAAATGTTTTTACGAATATTGTTTTAATCCCGGATCTCGTTAATACTATAGCACGCAAAGAATACATTGTGAAATAATTAAATAAATAACATCTAAGAAAGAATATGTTATCTCCAAAAAATTTGCACTGAATTACCAAGCCTTGAAACCTAGTAATTTTGGAGAAACATGGGAACAACCATGAATTCGTGGGTAAACTATTAGGGATGGTTGAACCTCCGGGTTCTAGGCTGGCTCCTATAAGATGGTATACTTGATACTTCACTTATTCCTTTTGAAAATGACTTAAACTTGGATGGAAAAGAGGTATGAGAAAAACTATAGTGGCAAAGCTTTCATAAACAATACTGAAAATAAGGTGATGCACCAATTTAATAATGAGGAACAACTCTATCTCACAACACAATGAACATTCTAACCAGAAATAATGAAGACACAACCTTGGTGGAAAATATTACACATATACGTATTTCATGAAAAGACTCTATACTGGATAGTATGAAAGGAAAATTATCACATTCAACACCTATCAATCAGATATACAATTCATGACATATGAATAACCACCACTAAGCTTTTGAAGGTACATAAATGAGACATTAGTTAAAGGTTTCTAAAGAAATGAAGCACAAAAAAACATCAATCACAAGTACACAGCAATGAAACTCCAAGATTGATGTGAAAATCTCTGTATTATGCTCAGAGGCAAAAGACAAAATAGCTCACATGAGAAGTAGTTTGCAAAAGATATGCAAAGGACATCAAAACTGATCACAATAGCACCTTCCTCCTCCAAAACTAGAACTCCCCTAAAAAGTGATAAGGATCAGGAATATATAGGAAAGAGTCCTTTCAACAACCCCTAAAAACAAGGAAACTGCATTTCAAAATGCAGGGGTTGGATATCCACAAAAAACCTCCAAAAAAGGACTCAAACTCTCCACCTAAGTGATACAAATAGTCAAAAGACTTATCTGTCCAAGTACAACTGATGACTACTCTAGTTTAATCATAACAGTCCCTTAAAAGACTCAAATGACTCACAAAAAGAGTCCAGATCAACAACAATCTCTAAAAGCATGACTAACTGCCACCTCTACCCCATTACAAGAGCCCCAACTTGACTTTCCAACTCCTTATCTCATCAAATCCGAAAATTGAACTTAGAGACTTAAAAATCAAATTTACATTTTAATAATAGTTAATTGATTTATAATAGCATCAATTAATTATTATTAATAACAATATTGTAAATTTTAAAATAAAATTAACTCATTTAATAAACATTACATAATATAATAATATATTACTTAAGTAATATATTATTATATTACTTAATGTTATATAAACAATATGGTTTATGAGTTAAATTTATTATGATTTTAAAAGTCTCTACATTAAATCCGATACAAAACATTCTCCACCGGATTTCAAAATATCTTAAAAATAATTAAATGCCTAAGTCTATGCCCTAAAAGCAAAACCAAAGACATTTGCTTTTGAAGTTGGAGAAAAATGAGAGCTGCTTTGTTTGAATAGGGTTTTGAAAACCCTAAGAGGAAGAGAGAAAAATGGGAGCTCTGCTGTTCTGGACGCCATTTTGGGGTTTCAACGCACATTTTTCGCTGAAGACTGCAACCTCACACGACACCTTCTATTGCACGTGGCTGCCATGAAGAAAAATCTGGCTTTCTTCTTATCAACGCCCAAAAAACACTTGATCTGATATGGGTATGAACTGCTTCGGTTCTCTTATGATACAATGCTTTTGTTCTGGGAGATATCATATGCCCATTCTGTTGTGTTGAAGTGATTTTGTAATACTTTGCTTTGGATGTCTTTTGTTTCTTCTCTCTAAAATCTTTCTTGCCGCCTCTGCTGTAGAAGAAATTTTTACTGCATCTTCTTTCTATTATATGCTGGCTTTTTGAAGAAAATGTTTGATTCTTCTTGTGTTTCATTGAAACCCTATATCTTCTTTTGAATGAAGTCGTGGCTCCACTTTGAAAGAAAACACTTACTGGCTGAGACTATGGTCGCCTGTGCTTTTAAAAGAAATGCCTGCTATATCATTATGTTGCTGGTTTTTCTGAAAGAAAATACTGATTTTGAACACCACCATATTATCTATGTTATAATGATTCTAGAAAAAAATCACAGTGGCTGCTTCCTTGCATAAAATGAGAAATCCTTTTTCTGTCTCTGAAACACTATCTGTGCTATTCATATTCTTCCTTCTGGGTCTAGCTCTCCACTGATTGAATTTCTCTAGTTTTTTGTTTGGAGATTTATTTTAAAATTGACCCATGCTGTGCTGCTATGTACCCAACATTCTAGAAAAAATTTTGCTTTTATGATTGTGTTTCTTGGAGAAAAAACTGAGATTTCCTTACCCTGAACTTGAAATTCTAAAACTAAAATTGAAACCCCAGCCATGGCTTTTCCCTAAATATCTGATTTCTTCAAGAAGCATTCTGGAAAAAATTTATACCTCTGTTAACAAATAGATCCCCGATGTTCCATTTTGCCTGCTTCTGCTCAAGTTATGGGTCCTCTTGCATTAAGTCTGCAACTCTTTTTCACTAATCACGAGACCTTTGAAACCTTTGCAAAAATTCTTCTCTGGCTTAGCTCCTTGACAAAGTATATATCGTGGCATCAACATAACTGTTGCCGCTTTCTGAAGAAATATGTTTGATTCTTTCCTACATATCTCTTTTGATCTTTTGGTCACTGTATACCTCTTGTTCATTTTGTTCTGTAAGTTATTTAGCTTTTACCTTTAATGAATTTGAACATGGAAAAACTAATTTCTCTCATGCTGCAATAATGTGAATGAAACCCCACAAGAAACTGGGTTTCATTGAGATTATTGCAGTAAAAGGGTAATTACAATACCACTAAGCTACAACTCTCAATATCACTTAGTTGATACTTGATATCATCATGACTTATGTAGTCAAGACAAAAAAAAAGTTTCATATATAGAATAAAACTAAAAGATCCCAAGAAGATCCTTTCACTGAACTTCTGTAAATTTTAATTTAAAATAATAGATTTTCCTGTGTTTTCTTGTGGTCTTAGAGAATTAGATAGAAGTTGCAGAAGGGTTGTTTCTTTCTTTGTTTTGTATTGTGAATTTTCAAGATATAAGTAAAGCAGTAAATAACAACAGCAGCAAATAAGAAATGAGTTGAAACAACGTGCAATAATATAATATTCAATCAACCAGAATGGCTGCAAATCATACCAGGAAAGATATGCATTCAGTATATTAGCAAAGGTTGTTTACAATGAAGAATGATGATGCCTAGCTGTTGAAATAACCAGCCACGCACCAAAGGCAGAATTTGTTGTTGTAAACCAAATAATAAACCAAGTGACAGCTGAAAGGTAGCCGTACGGCTGCAGAAGTCACACCAAGGCAGTCTGAATACCTCACATGCCAAAATGGACTCCCAACATCCACTGCCGCAGTACTTCCACGCTGAATTCAACACTCTATGTCAACTCTGAAAATAATACTGTAGAATAATGCTGAAACCATCTATTGGGGTTTGTGTCCCAATAGCAAGACTCTGGGGTTTACGTCCCAGTTCGCCAAAATCACTCCTCAGAGCAAAATTGCCAATAACAAAATTGAAGTTGTAAAAGATGTAAAAGATATCCAAAGAATGACCCAACTTCTCCTTTTATCTCCCTCTCAAAGCCAATCGAACCCTAAAGGAAGAATATGCCTTTTTTTCTTTATTATAAAATGGCATCTTTTAATTAAAGGCTTTAATGTATAGGAAAAACACCCCTTTGCCCAATTAACATAACTCAAAGTGTCGGAAGGTCTCTAGAAGATGAAAATGATTTAGATTAAGTCAAGACCTTTCCAACGAGCTATAACACATAGGCCTTCCTGACCACAATAAGCCAAAAATCCCTTATTACTCCAGTTAGCTATATAAATAGCTTTATTTTAATTTAATTAAACGCAAACTTAGGAAATATTTAAATATATTAAAATATATCCCAAGTAGCCAAGGAATACTTG
>MU226272.1:1353095-1370173 GCA_018584345.1 Thuja plicata | reverse complement strand
CATAAGATACCATGACTTTTAACTTATCACGCTTATCAATATAATGAGGCAACATGATGTCTACATTCTGTTATTTGCTTTAGGCTGCTCACATAAGTTAAACCTCTCTTTGCATTTGATTGACTTGATTGTACTGAACTTGAATTTAATTTGTTAGAGATAAGCTCAAAATTTCCTTCAGATTATTTTCTTGGCTAATCTGGAACTATTCAGTGACCTCCCCCAGCTTTCTTATCATAGGTTCTCTTGCTTCCTTATCTGTGATTTTTGACTTGAAAACTGAAAATTCACACCATGCTTAAACTGATACTTCTGTCCTTTACTTGCTAATTACTATGCACTGCTGGCTCACAATAAAAGGTTCCATGAATGATCACATGCCCCTTTAATACTGTATTTATATTTTCTCTTGATCTGAATCACTCCTCCCACTGACATGCTGGGCTCGAACCCTTGTGGGAGCCACATTTGCATCCACATGTCAGTGGTAGGCGTGACGCTGCACAGGAAACAAACTCATTAGCAATAAACTGGTTCCTTCTTGGATTTTGGATATAAATGCGTATGCAAAAAATAGAATGATCAGATTGTTGGCCATTGCTTAGATCATATTGATCTAACCCATTTTAACTTGTAGGATTGGAGCGGAAAAAATGGAAAATGAAGCAGCGGAATCAAAGGCTCGGAAAAACTTCAACGCGGCCAGTCATTGCAGGCAATGGCTGGCAACCATGACTCATTTCATTTCTGCATTTACATTTATGTTTGTAGATCAGATTTCAATTCTTCTATCTTTGGTTAGTTTCACGGCCTGTGTGAAACGTAATGAACAATTGATAAACAAAATTACATCTTCAGAAAAGATATCTGGTGTATATTTGCTTTTTCTGTGATAGCTTTTACTTTTCGTCATAAAATGCAATTCATGCTCGTAGAATGAATCAAAAGGCTGTCATAGGCATTAAGCATGATTTTCTTTTAAAATAAACAAACAGTCCTAGCCAGCATGGTTGTACCAATTTGACCTTAAAGTGAAATTGGTAACAATCCCAAGGCATAGTGATAAAGCAAATGCGTAATGTCACCAAAACCAAATGAACTGAACAACTAGAGAACCCCAAAACCACTCGTCAGTCCACAAAGGTCGCGATGATGGACTGACATCGTCAAATATCTACCTCCTGCTAAAATGGGGACATTACAATTTCATAGAATATTTGACCATAACCACCCTTGGTTCTAGAACTTGAAGAGTATTCTAATCAAGCACATGATCAAAATCAGACACATCTTTAAATAAGATACCTGAAGTACATTATGTAAATGAGATAAAGAAAGCAATAAGGAAAGTCTATAGGCAACTAGGTTGATCACTTCTAGGACCTCAAATGGGCCCACATTTCCAATCAGTGCCCCAATCGATTTCCCTTCAGAACAACAAATCTGGAAGTGGATACCTCTGTTGTGGGGCACAAAATGCCCTTTTATAAAATTTAGGGTTGGTTGGAATATGGCGGTTGTCTCTTCCTGAACCCTTGTGGTACAAGAAAGAACTCCGATTTTTTTCTTTCCAAAAACGTCTTTGAATGAGTTGAAATCAGATTTCTTTGGGGTTGAGGCTTCCCTTTGCTGTCTTCATGCGTATAAACTCTCCTCCTAGCTGGCCATGTTCACCATTGCCATCTTCTTCTCCGTCTAGAGATGGACGCGTGACATTCTCCAGACATTCTCCAACTACCTGCATTGGCTTCATATGCGTACTTATGTTTTGCAAGAATAATTACCTGTGGCTCTATTTGAAATATATATATATATATATATATATATATATATATATATAGGTTTAGTATGAAGTTCCTTCCTTTATAATTCGACTAACAAGGTTATTCCTTTTATAAATGAAAATGTTGTTATTTGTTTTATATAGTCGGATAAGTTACTTTAGCTTTCTTTTTAATATTATTCTAATGTTTAAAGTTTATTTAGTATTTATTAACTACTCAAAATAGTTTTATTTATTTATTATTTATCATTCCATATTACTATAATATTTTTTTAATTACTGTATTCAATTATATTAAATGATAATTTAAATGTCTAGTTCTAATTGATTATTTGTAATGTTTAACATATATTTAAAATCGACTTGCATATGGAATCTATTTAATATTCTAAAACACAAAATAATTCCCTCAAAATATTTAAATAAAGTCATCTACATTTAAAGAGTGCATAATGGTTAATACCAACACATTAACATATTTGCCAAACAATATCTATTTTACAGAGATAGTAAGTGTTAGCCTAAAGAGGGTCATGATACCCAAGGCATAGAAATGCGTAATGTCACCAAAACCAAATTAACTGAACAACCAGAGACCCCCAAAACCACTCGTCAGACCACGAGGGTCGCGATGATGGATAGACATCAAATATCTGGCTCCAAAAATGGGGACATTACAATTTCATAGAATATTTGACCATAACCACCCCTAGTTCTAGAACTTGAAGAGTATTCCAATCAAGCACATGATCAAAATCAGACACATCTTTAAATAAGATACGTGAAGTACGTTATGCAAATGAGACAAAGAAAGCAGTAAGGGAAGTCTATAGGCAACAAGGTAGATCACTTCTAGGACCTCAAATGGGCCCACATATCTAGGTGTAAGCTTGGCTGACCTCCCAAACTTTATACAGTAACTATTGCCAATCTATTGCAATGTATACAGTAACTTGCCAATCTTGACTCCAATATGAAGTTGAAAATTTCCATAAGAACCATTCAGGACAGAGAATTTATACTCAGCAGAACTATAACCAAGAAAGGTTAATATAAGATAAGTATGAAAGAGCTTTTATGCTCAGCATTAGTATAATAGAGCAATGCTAATATAAGTATGACAGAGTAGAAAAAACATCTATCTAACTATATGGCATCTAAGCCAAAAGCGGGAGCATACTATTGTTATTATTTACCCATAAAGGCTAATCACACTCTTTGAGAATAACACATTAAACATTTAGCCAAAAGATTGGATAAAATCTTAGAATATTTGACCATAACCGCCCCTGGTTCTAGAACTTGAAGAGTATTCCAACCAAGCACATGATCAAACTCAGACACGTCTTCTTTAAATAAGATACCTGAAGTATGTTATACAAACCAGACAAAGAAAGTAGCAAGGGAATTATATAGGCAACAAGGTTGATCACTTCTAGGACCTCAAATGGGCCGACATATCCACGTGTAAGCTTGGCTGACCTCCCAAACTTTATGGAGCTCTTATGGGGTTTGATTCTTAAAAGAATTTGTCCCTGAGAGAAAAACGTAGTGCCATTTGTTTTGAATCCACATAATGTGTTTGCCTGTCATTTGCTTTTGCTAACCTCTTTCAGATCAGCTTCACTTGCTCCTCCAACTCCATTAGCATTTCGAGCCCAAGGGCAATCCTATCTTCTAGTTTATCCCAACTTATAGGAGTTTGACACTTCTCCATATAATTGCTTCAAATGGAACCATTTTTAGAGCAGAGTGATAGGAATTGTTGTATGTTAATTCAACCAAAGGAAGGTATTCTTCCCATTTGTATTGCTGGTTCATATAGTACATTCTCAAAAGATCTTCTAACACCTAATTCACTCTTTTAGTTTGACCATTTGTTTTTGGGTGGTGAGCTCAACTTATGTTCAACTGAGTGCCTACATTCTCAAAAGATCTTCTAACACCTAATTCACTCATTTAGTTTGACCATTTGTTTTTGGGTGGTGAGCTCAACTTATGCTCAAATGAGTGCCTAGTGCTGAAATCAAGGTCTGCCAAATCCTTGAAGTCATCTATGCATCTCTATCTGAGAATATTTTCTTAGGAACTTTATGAAGTGTAGATTTCCCACACATCTTTTTGTTAAAATTGGGGTTTCATTTATTAAATTTCTTGATATGAAATGTGCAACCTTTGTGAGTTTGTCAACCACCATAAGAATCATATCATGACATTTCCTAGACATAGGTAAACCTTGAATGAAATCCATACCAATTACTTTCCATTTCCAAACATCTTGCTTAATTTCATTTCAAAAGAAATAGTGGTTTTATGTCACCTAGAGACTTGGTCAGTCCATGGTGTACAAAGTAAGATGCACAATGTGCTTCCTTCAATACCATGTTTGCAAGTCTCCTTGATTTGGAATGTACATCCTACCTTTGAATCTCAATATCCTATTCAATTCATATATCCAAAATCTTGAGGGTTTTTTGCAATTGCTTCCTTTACTTAATTATAATATTCATCTCCTTTCCAGCATTTAAGGACATGTTCTTAAAAACTTGTTTTGATAGTCGCAATAGCAAGATGTCCTCGACGACTAAGGGCATCTTCCACTCTGTTGTCCTTACCTTTTATGTAGTTGATATTGAATCATAGTCAGATAGGAGTTCTAACTAGTGTCGCTAACATGAATTTAGATTGTGCTTGGGGAAGATATATCCAAGTCCTTGAATATGGGTCTTCAAATCGAAAAGTTTTTCAAATAAATAGTGCCTCCAAACTTGAAGAGCATGCACTATCGCTTCTAATAAGTCACGAGGGGCATAATTTACCTCATATGGATGAGTTTCTGGACTTGTAAACCACTACTTCACCTTCTTGCATAATACTTCTCCCAATCCTTCTCTTGATGCATCTATTGTGACAACAAGATGACCTTCAAGGTTTGCAATTCACAAAATCAGAAACAAGGTCAATCGTTCTTTTAGAATTTTGAAAGCTTCTTCACATGTATCAGTACCTTGCTAGTCGCATAAAAATTCTTACTTCATGGACATTCTTTGGTGTTGGCCAATCTAGAATAGCTTTTATTTTACCAAAGATTGTATACTCCCTTAAATGTTTTAGTACCAACCACAAATGATACTTATGTTCCTCTTCATTCTTGGAATAGATTAGTATGTCGTCTAAAAAGATGAGAACACATTTATCCAAAAGATCCATGAATACATTGTTCATCAAGTTAATGAAAGCAGTTGGTACATTTGTTAAACTGAAAGGTAGTGTTGTAAATTCATAGTGACTATGCCTTGTTCAGAAGGTTGTTTTTGGGACATCCTCTTCTTTTATTCTCACCTATTGGTATCCGACTCTTAGATCAATCTTTGAAAATATTGTAACTTCGCATATTTGATAAAAAAGATCATCTATGCAAGGTAAAGGATACTAATCCTAATAGTGGCCTTATTTAACATTCTATAATCAATGTGAAGTTGTAAGGTACCATCCTTCTTAATGAAGATCATGAAGCTCTATACACTTGGCTTGATTAACCTTTTCAAAACAAGATCTTGCAGTTGAGCTTTTAACTCCATCAATTCTACGGAAGTATCAATAAAGACATACTCAACTAACATCTATTAAACATTAACAATCAAACAAAAATCATTTCTAATTCCTCGTGTTATTAAAACTAACATCTATAGCTAACCTTCTTTTACAGATCAAAAAAAAATCTATAGCTAACCTATAATTGAACGTAAGTTTACATTGGAATGATCAAACCAATATAACTATATTCTATTTTAAATATTCATATATTAAAATTATATAACTATATATTCCAAAATATATATTGAAAAATCCATGTAATTGAATTTCTTTTGAAAACAAGAAACTTGCTCTAATACCGTATTGAAATCCTGACATGAAGAAGAGTTAGAGGCTCCAACACTATAATCAGTTGATCATCTTCAACACCAAACATTTTACAATTAACGACTTTATAAATCCTTTCTTCTTTCTAGCTACCCCAAAGACCCATTTGTTTTAACACCTATTAATAAATTAACAATAGTATTTTAATTTATTATTTATTATCTATTAACCATTAACCTATGTTAGTACTGATTTCTAACAAATTCAGTAATTGTTAATCCTATGCATGTAATTCTATGAGTGGAATTGAATTAAACAATCTTGTCAAACTTTCATTCATGTTCGTTGCTCATTAAAGTAATAAATTTGCATAATCCTTTGACAATTTAATTCATGGAATCATGTGAGTTTCTTTCTTTTTATCCTTTCTTATGTTGATGCTAATGTATTTGTCTCTGATTTAGCCAATAAGAAATATTTTGACGTTAAATAATAGAATCTTTTTTTCTAGCTGAACACTAGTCTCTATTTTAACTAGTAGGAAGCTACATTTGTTTGTGCTTGAGTTAGTCCACCTCAATCTAAAAATCTCACTAGAGCCTTACCTATTGATAGTTTGGTGTTGCATCTGAGGTCAAATAATAATCAAAATAATATTTTATAGTACTGGAAAATCTTCATTAATGTTTTTTATGCTGTAAATCTTTGTGGATTCTATTAGTTTTAGTTTAGGTGAGTCTCAAGGAACTTCCCCTTCTAATTTAAAGAATGGTTTTACTATATTTACTATTCTATTTTGTGTTACAAAAGTGAAAAATTGAAACACCGATTAAAGACAACCATGGATATTCTAAAACAAAACATGTATTCAGCTGCAAAAAGTTAAAAGAGCTAGGTGCACACATAGGCTATGTATAGAACAATGGAACTTATCGACACATGAATCAGCCCACTACATGAGAAACACCGAGCCTTATCAAAAAATCTATGTCATAATCTACCTAAACATTCTCCTCTTTGAATACTAGCTTGTTCTTCTTGAAAGAATGTGTTTAAATAACCAGTCGCAATGACTCTTGGCCTCCATCAATGATAAAAATAATTGGAATGACTTTCTCAAGTGTCAGCAATCAGATATTACCACCACTTCGAGGAGCTTAACTGCCACACAAAACAAATAGTGTGAATCATGCTGATTTAGATTTTAGATGAAGTGCTTTCTAAAAAGTAAAATCTCAATCAGTTTTTGACAAATCAAAAGAGAGAAAATGACAGGGGAATGAAATCAACCATCTAATGTGTTAATGTTTGTAGCTTCAGTCGTACGATCACTAGAATACATATAATATATGTTGATTAATAATAATATATTATATATGTTATATTATTATTAATCATATGAAATTTAATATTCAATATTAAATTATTATATTATTCTTAATTAATAATTGATTGATGAAACATTATAAGATTGATTAAATTATAATTAATGGGAAGAGGCATGTCCTTTCTTATAAATAATAATGAATAGACATGTCTCATGAAGGGACATGTCTCTCCTAGCCTCATTCCCAATATAAATGAAAGAGAGATTGTTGCATTTGGAAATCACATACAACATAGAGTGCTATTACATTTGCAGCTATCTTAAACTTAATTTGGTATTAGAGCCAGACTGCAAATGTAAGAGAGTAAATTATTGATGGTTAATGTGTGACTGTCTCAGAACATACAGTCTCAGTACAGAGACCATATCTCACAAATCCACCGTTGGATTTTTCTGAATTTTGGATATGTTTGTGAAAATCAAATTTTGAAGAATCTCACCGGAGCGATTGGAAAGAAAGTGTGGGGTTCAAAAGTTATGACGGAATGTGTACGGGTCTATGTGAAATTCTTGAAAGCGACTTTCATTTAAGAGATATATTAATTTGTTATGATCGTGGTCAAGTATTAACAAAGAAGCATGCATTCAAGGAAGGATGTCTCTTTCTAGAAAGAAAACATCAATTATTGAGTGTCACCTCTCTTGGAGAAATCAAGTCATTTCATAAGAAGAAATGAGAATTGTTCAACGATATAAGAGTGGGAATCATACATTGTGGGGGGAGAATAATAACCAATTTTACATTTTTAGTTGAGCCATTCTTAGTGGGGAGATAATTCAAAGGGGAGATGTCTCTCAAATAATCTAAGGTGTTTTATGATTTGATGTATATGGACCTTCATTGAAGCAACTTGTGTCAAGGATGTTGATGTGTAGATAAGTATTTATTATCCTTGAATATTACATTTATCTACTCATTGTAGTATCTCTTTTATTTGTATTTCTATACGTACTATAAAAGCTATTTGCCTTGATCTTTTTTGAGGATGCTCTTGCAGGAAAAGGAGTATTGACGTCATATTCAAATGGAGTCTGATGCTCCATCAGAAGCATCATTGATGATGAGATCAGATGATTGATATTCAGAGGGAGTTCGAAAGTCCATATGTGTGACTATATGATTTTAATGGGCCTGCCTGCTGTGTACATCATAAGGAAGTGACGACTTCCAAATGATTATCACTTGTATTTGCAGAAGTTATTGGAAGGTGACGACCTTACAATAACTTAAATCATGATATACATTATTTGTAATGTTGAAACAGATCATGAAGAATTAAAGCAACAACTAAGTGTTAGATGTCATTAAATTGACGGTCTATGAGTTGTTTGTATAGATACATCTTGTAAAGCAACAACTAAGTGTTAGATGTCATTAAATTGACGGTCTATAAGTTGTTTGCATAGATATATCTTGTAAATCAACAACTAAGTGTTAGATGTCATTGACAGTCTATGAGTTGTTTGTATAGATATATGATAGGTATTTGGTGAATATCATGTGTTGATGTTCTGTAGGCCAATACATTATTGAGTACTTGGTGAATATCATATGTTGATGTTCTGATAGGCCAATACTCAGGGTATTTGGTGAATGTCATGTGTTGACATTCCGATAGGCCAATACTCAAGATATCAAATGTGATATCAAATGATGTAAATCTTCTATTGTGATAAACATCTTATGAAACAGATCATAATAGATAGAACTTGTGGATAGAATCGCTGATTGACGCAATCCATATTAAAGCTTGAGGAGCTTGTGAATAGAATTGTCGATGGAGGCAATCCACCTGAGAGCTTGTGGATAGAATCGTCGATGGAGGCAATCCACATCTTGAGACAATGTTTTTATTGATTTGTCAAGTGTCATATAAGTGTTGACATTGGATTGATTTATCCTCCCTAGCTAAGAGGGAGTGTTGATGTTTTGTATAGCTATGGTGAGCATCATAATTGTTGACACAAGAGACCACTACACCTTCTGTTTGATCATCCTCCCTAGCTAAGAGGGAGTGTTAATGTTTGTAGCTTCAGTCATACGATCATTAGAATACATATAATATATGTTGATTAATAATAATATATTATATATGTTATATTATTATTAATCATATGAAATTTAATAGTCAATATTAAATTATTATATTATTCTTAATTAATAATTGATTGATGAAACAATATAAGATTGATTAGATTATAATTAATGGGAAGAGGCATGTCCTTTCTTATAAATAATAATGAATAGACATGTCTCATGAAGGGACATGTCTCTCCTAGCCTCATTCCCAACATAAATGAAAGAGAGATTGTTGCATTTGGAAAACACATACAACGTAGAGTGCTATTACATTTGCAGCTATCTTAAACTTAATATAATGCCTTCAAAAACCAAACTCGTGATTGTGTGGAATGTTGGAATTAGTACAAGAGTTTGTTTGGAGAAACAACCACGACAAAAGAGAAATGATATAAACATAAGTTTGTGTAGAAATGTTGAAGATAAATTGAAGTCATGTAGGGGCTATGTGGTAGTGCAAGAGTGACGGGGGCGAAATTGTGCTCACAAAGGCTTGTGTAAGGTGTGTGAAAAAATCACATTTAGATGGGTTGTGCAAAGACTGTTATTTAAAAGATGTATTGAATGCAGAATATTTTACATAGCAATTACATAAAAAGATTCTGCATTCAACCAACCATTTTACTTTTGGCTCTGTGTTGCATACAGTATGCAACAAGGGTGGGACAAGCTTGAAATTCTACTTCAGGGTATCCTCTATCTGTACTTGTCTTGTTGTTTTCTGTCTTTAACTCTGCAGATGGTTATTGTTAGCACTTTGTATAATAATATATTATCTGTTAGTAATGACACTTTTGGTCAGTATGGGTCAAGGGAAGACTGCTCTAGATATTCTGTTTTTCCATGAGGGCTTGAAATGGTAGTTCTGGGAATTATGTGATTTGTCTTTCCCATAGCTGCTGAAGGTTATGAAATTGGGTCAAGAGCTTGAACACAGGGTCTCTAGGGTATTGAATACTATAAAGTGCTTTTGCAGCAATTAATATTTATATTTTGATTTAACTAAAAAAGAGGTCTTTCCTTTGAAGAGTTAATGTTATGGACTATTCATGTCCTAAATCACTCCTTTAGTCTGTTATTGAGGCATAACGACAGGCTTCACCTTCTACATTTTAAAAGCCTTTTCTTTAACTTTTCAGGGCACGTCTTCTTCTCCATGTGGCTCTGCTATAGCACAAGCACCCCATTGATTAACAAGTGTGCTAGCCTTTGCCAGCATAAGGAATCTGTCATCCTCACTGTTAGGATTTTCTTTTCTGCATATCAGTTTCATGAACGGATGATATGCTGATCTCCTCTGTAATAGTTTTCACTTATTTTTTTAACTTCCATCTCAAGAACATTGTTTCCTTGACAATCAAACTCGGAATTAATATAATATATAGCAATATTTTCTGAATTTTAATTGGTGAGTCTAGGATGAGAGCGAACAATCTAGGAACAGCAAGATGAAATCTAGAACCATAGGTTAATTTTGTACTTTTCCTGATTTTTTCAACTAATATATGCCCATTTTGGAACCTTTTAGAAACTAAAAGAATTGCAAGTTTGAGTAATCAATTAGAGACACAAACATTGAATCTGATGTTGATATTCTTCAAACTATAGAACAATTCATCTAAACTTTGTAACAAGTAAGAAGCCACATTTGCATGTGTTAATATTTTTATACCTGGTGTATGTTCCTACATATTGGCACTTATAACTATTATAGATGTATTTTGACTTCAGAATTTGGCTCCAACCATATGTTCATAATATCAAAATAACTTATATTGTTCTCTAAAATCTCAATTATTTAACAAAGAGCAATGATTGATCAAACACTCAGCATTTTCTTTATCCTTTCTTATGTCTTAACTAGAAATGAAAGGACTTCAATGCAAAATATTTCAGAAACATATCAAAGTTATACAAGGCCTCAAAATGTTGGAACAATATGTAGCTACCATGTACCTTTTATGCACATCAACATACTCATCTGTTTCATCCACGATCTCTTCCTGTAAAAATTGAGGATTTTAATTAAAACAATCAAGAATTAGATGCATGGTCCCCGTATACTGGATCATTAACCACAACATTATCGAGTTCTTCTAAAAATAACCTATAAGTAATTCAAAATAACCAGGTTGCAATCAAGTTTCCAAATAAGATCTTGTCCTGCATAAGAGACAGAAGGATTGTATACAGGGAAGGTGATATATTTTGCAAATATCACTTACTTGCAACAGCTCTTCAAAAACATCTTCAATGGTGATGATACCAATGACATCCTTATCTTCCATCTTCTCTGAAAACCCAACCTCTATATAGTTATAATCTTCATAATGTTTCAGAGGTAATGTGCTGTCTTGTAAATATGATTTTGTTTGAAAGTTAACCTTGTCATTTTTACCTTTCTCTACCTCAATCGTTACAATTTCAGTTGGACCATCCACTACCTCAGAAATAGTGTCTGAGCTGTCTCTTTCACGAGAATGGCACCCTTCAATGCGGTTTGCAGTTTTTTCTTTTCCCATTGTTTTCACAACAGCAGCCATATGACTGCTTCCCTTCTGAAATTCATTGAGAATATCATAAAGAGGCATGTCTGCTGGGACCCTGCAATATTAAATAATAAATTATGCTTCACATAATACTTTAGATAAAAAGTTGATAATTTACGAAAAAACAAATAACATGAAATCACCTGGGTATTCTCCTTATTGACATGGCACTTAGAGGGGTTTCTGTTTCTGGTCGTACTGTTAAAAGGCCTTTCACCTGTTTGCATTTGAAATCAGAACAACTCTTTCATAATTCATGGAAATAAATACACAACTAGAAATAGTCATTATTGACAAAAATGGAATTTTGCATTCTTCTAGTCCAGGAAAAAAATATAAAAGTTTAAAATCAACAAATAACATGTGATTGCTCTAATAGTTAAAACTTGAAAAAGAAACAGATAACACAACAGGAAATGTTACCAAGAGAAGTCCTATAATGTTCTTGGGATTTTCTGAATATACAGGGACACGACTATGGCCTCGTTCCAAAATATTTCCTAGTGTTTCCCTGCAAATATTGTGTGGATGTTAGACTGGAACCTGCTGATTTGTCCAATGAATAAAAAATAAATTGATAGTAAATGATGTGATCTCAACAGAATGTTTTGCTCATCTTTCACACCCAACCAACATATATCACCCCCAATAAGGCACCTTAAATAATAAAAATAGATGGGCTGGCTTCTGATGTAGTTTCTCACTTTTCATCAGTACAATATTCTTGAACATTTTCAAAGAACTGAAAAATTATGATAATAGATCAGGACTTTTCTAAGCATTATTTTTGTGCATCTTTCCAAGGCCACATGCAAACACTCTATCATTTTACAAATGCACCATCCTTTAAATTGCATATGCATGAATCATGGCTAAGAATATGGGTAGCAGAAAAGAGACCTAAGAATTGATTGGACACTGTATTCTAGCTATTGTGGGCAATATATGATTGTTTTGTAGAAAACTAACACATACTTGCAAAAAAGATCAAATATCAGTAGGATTATATAACTCTGGCACTAAAAAGGGGCAACCTCCAAATGTAAATGAATAATACTAAAGATGATCTTCAATTTCATTGATACAGGTTGGTTGTGGAAGGTTTCACGTGCATTCCCTTGTGATAGATGTGGAGAAGAACTTTTTTTTATGAATAAGATCACAAAGTGAAAAAAGGGATAGCACTAATATAACAGGTCAATGATGCTTGTTTTATCCAAAAATTATATTCCTTACAAATTCAACTCAATGCTGATCTATAAAGTTTTCATCCTCCATAAATCGTCCTTGTAAAAATGAGTTCACTTATTTAAACTATTAAATAAAGATCATTTGCAAAGGCAGTGGGTTCTCTGCCCAATGAATGCTTCTGATTCAAAGATCAATTGCCCTCTTGATCTAACAATTATGGCTCTAGATTGTATGGAGATGATTTGAATGTCATCTTCTTAAGATGAGAAACATGGAAAATATTATGTTGGCATGAATTGATAGATAGTTTGTGTATACACCTGAAAATGACAAACAATTTTTTTGTCTGTTAAGATATGTGTGTGGATTAACCTCCTGAATAGGGATGGGGGTTGGTCTGGCTTACGTACTCACTGAGCAATGTGTTGTATGTCATTATTATTGGCTCAGTTGCCCTTCTCTCAGTGCTCTCATTTTTGCCTACCATGTGTTCCCTTGAGTTTTGAAATATTTTACTTGTTTTGTAGTCTTGACTATTAGAAATCACTTCAGGCCTCCTTAAACCCTTCTGTTTGCTTCCTTGAGCCTAAATCCTATTAAGTCACGATCACCAACAATGCAAAAACTACAATTCAACTTAAATCATGTCTGACTGGTATCACACAACAGAACAATGATGTAAAATAAAAAATTTATGCATATCATGGTTGGTGATGTCTGCTTTTGGAAATGAGTTGTTAAGGTTTGGATGCTTATATATAGGCTTTATAATTCCATATTTGAAAGAAGAAATTCATAATCTGATCTGGTTCCACTCACATCTTTCATCTACCTTCAGGGGATTCATAGAGGAATGAATTCCACTTTTTGAAATTGAACAAAAATCCTATAAATAGAGCTCCAAACCTTCAAAACCTATTTCCAATAGATTGTATACATCATTGATTGGGCTGGTGATGTAGGACATTTGTAAGGATCCCTACTTACAAGTTTCCTAATTCCCCTTATGAAAGTATAAATTCACAATTTGTTGGTAGCACTTGCGTCTGCCCTTGGGGAATTTGTAGAGAAATAGAGGGAGTTCTTCACAAAGGAAGACAAGTCACACATAAAGATTTTTAAAGATTTAAAAATAGGAGATTCATCTCTGAAGTCTACAAAGTCTCTAGGATCCCCAGCTATGGTCTTCAATGGATTCCATGAGTGCTAAAGTTAAGGGTGAAGATTTAAGTATCTTCAAGTTGAACCTAGGTAAGTATGTTTCTGCCTCACCTCTTTTATTTATGCAAGTTTACTTTATCATATTCCATTACTACTTGCCTACTATTATTTACTTTGTTGTCATATTGCCTTAAATTTAACCAGTCTTAAACACTTTCTACTTTGTCCTTTATCTTGTCCAATTAATTTTCCATCACAATATCCTATATATGTTGTCTTTAAAGCATATCAACTAAAAGAGACCTACCTTTTTTCTATTTAGTAGTTAATAGTATTAGAAACCTTATCTTAGAGTATACATAATCAGTCCATATGACACAAAGCTTACAATCTTTTTGGTTATCCTTCAGGTCAATTTTTTTTCCCATTTTACCAGAATTCTTATCTTTCCAAGACATCCTAACCAAACTTACTCCCTTCAAAATCCCATGAGGTCATTCTCCCATTCCCACAGTAAAATACTTAGTTGGATTTATTGTCTAAAATGTGCAATGGAGAGAATGCCACTAAACTAAAAAAAACTCCTTTGGGAGGGCTACATAGCGAAAATCGCTTATATGTTGAAATTATATCACCTTCCTCCAATGGTTGATTCCAAAAAACAAGACATGGCCAATTCCAATAGAAGTAACAAAATTATTGATATGGAGTATGGTAGTGACACTAAAGTAGACAATCCGAAAGAGGAAGAAATTGACCCTAACACATTCCTCAACCATACACAAATCAGTGTAACTGCATTCCTCAACCTACACAAATCAGTGTAACTGCACTCATGACTGATTCTTTTGCCTCCAAGTTCATCTTACCTCCTCCTCTAGTACACTTTACACTCTAGTGCTACTACTTCCTCACTTCTCCCTCTTATACCACTAATCCTATCCCACCAAAACTACCCAATCACTTGTGCAACTTTGGACCAATTCGCTCAACTCCAAGCCACCAATATTACCTAAATGCTCCAAATGCAACAACAAATTACCCAACTCTCCAGCAAGCCCCAACATATCCTTTGGGGCAACCCAAATTAATATTGCGTCCCTTCCCCTTACAAAAGCAAGTAGGAGACCTCTCCCTCAACAACCCATTCAAAAAAAATGAAGTCCTTACAAGATGAACCTTTCTTTTGGTTGCTGCATACTTATTCTTCCCTACAACTTTTGGGTAGGTTGTACATGTTGACAAATATTCTTGCCTTGATCTCCATCTAGAGATTTGTCACTACTCCTTGGTGTTAATGTTTTGAGATTATAGCAAGGTATACAATCTATAGAGGTCTTTCAAATACTAAGACATAGGATATAATAAATATTCTCAAGTAAGGAAAGATAATACTCAGATTTGAAGGTCTGAATTTATTCTTTTGTTGGCTTCAAATCTGCACTTTGTATTCTTCAAATTAGTCCTTCAATGTTGCCCTCAATGACTGTTATGAATCAACTCTTGAAGGTCTTCAATTCGCTCTTCTAGGGCTGCTCCAATTTACCCTAGTTCGCCCTTCTTGATCTGCCTTAATTCGCCCTTTTAGGGTGCTCTAATTCTGCCCTAGTTTTTCTGCTCTTAGTAGCCTCCAATCTGTTCTTTAATTCACTATCAAGGTCTGCTCCAAATTGGTATAGTTCGCACTTCAATATCTGCTCTAGTTCGCTCTATGGATCTGCTCTTCTTCCAATTCAAACCTTGAATTTCGCTTCTAAGTGGTCTGAAATAAATCGCTCAAGTAGAGGATGAAAATGATTAAGAGTATGCAATTGTAATTCTGCTCAAGTAGTTATCACATTATGTTTTTAGTGGTTTCCTTGAGCAGATCTACTCTCTTTATTTATACATAATGATGACTCTACAAGAGTCATAACTCTTTCCTTCAAGGACTGGCCGACTTGGTCCTTTTACTAATTATTAAACAAGTC
Organism: Thuja plicata; assembly: GCA_018584345.1. Classification (NCBI taxonomy): domain Eukaryota; kingdom Viridiplantae; phylum Streptophyta; class Pinopsida; order Cupressales; family Cupressaceae; genus Thuja; species Thuja plicata. The sequence goes on along the minus strand of MU226272.1, from coordinate 1,354,188 downwards.
GCCCCACTTGCTATCATGCAAGTCGTCCTTCTTGCATTTGTAAATTGCCCCAAGGTGAGATAATAATAATAAATATTATTTCCATAATATATTATTATCAACTTATTTGACCTTAACTATGCATTAATTGAAATAGCCATTTCAAGCGTAATAATTGATCTTTTTCGTAAAGGCCATAACATTAACACTCCCTCTTGGACTTGAGGAAAAGATCAACCTATAGATCTCCCATCTATAGTAGGACTCGAAAACATAACCACAATGGATTCCTTATCCAATAGTATCATAGATATCACATCTATCATCTTATCAAACATGATGAAAACATAAGTCACATATGTCTTCCATCACTCCTTGATAATATTCCGAATATCAAGTACCTATGATATTCATCAAGTGCTCTGAGTATTGGCCTATAGTCATCATGACTATGATGTCTACCACATACTCAACCTTGAGTCTTAATAGACTCAATCAATATCAAATCCATAATATCAAGAGCATTGGCCGAATATCCATGATATTCACTAAATGCTCAGAGTAATGGCTTCCCGACATCAAGTCCATGATGTCACCATGTACTCTCTTGTGGATCTTGGATCCACAAGTCACAAGGACTCAACCGATATCAAATCTATCATATCAAAAGCATTGGCCGAATATCCATGATATTCACTAAATGTTCAGAATAATGGCTTCCCGACATAAAGTCCATGATGTCACCATGTACTCTCCTGTGGATCCAAGATCCACGAGTCTCAACCGATATCAAATCTATGATATCAAAATCTGATTCATAACAAGGATGTTAGTCATATAAGCATAAGTATAACCATATCTTATCTTGTGAAACCATATGACCAATTTACTGCAAACCAAATGCAATACAATCTTTGTTATACATAGATTCATCTATAAAGGAGAGCATGTTCACAAACATAAAATATGCCAATGTAACCATATGCCAACATATATATCAATATGTTCCCGCATATACAATAATGCCTATATATGTTTCCGCATATGTATGTAAAGTATGCCAATAACATATCAATTTAACCAGTTATGCATATATATAACCCCCCCCCCCCCC
>MU226272.1:1336726-1351787 GCA_018584345.1 Thuja plicata | reverse complement strand
GCCCTAGTTTTTCTGCTCTTAGTAGCCTCCAATCTGTTCTTTAATTCACTATCAAGGTCTGCTCCAAATTGGTATAGTTCGCACTTCAATATCTGCTCTAGTTCGCTCTATGGATCTGCTCTTCTTCTTCCAATTCGAACCTTGAATTTCGCTTCTAAGTGGTCTGAAATAAATTGGTTAAGTAGAGGATGAAAATATTAAGAGTATGCAATTGTAATTCTGCTCAAGTACTTATCACATTATGTTTTTGGTGGTTTCCTTGAGCAGATCTACTCTCTTTATTTATACATAATGATGACTCTACAAGAGTCATAACTCTTTCCTTCAAGGACTGGCAGACTTGGTCGTTTTACTAATTATTAAACAAGTTGCCCCACTTGCTATCATGTAAGTCGTCCTTCTTGCATTTGTGAGTTGCTCCAAGGTGAGATAATAATAATAAATATTATTTCCATAATATATTATTATCAACTTATTTGACCTTAATTATGCATTAATTGAAATAGCGATTTCAAGCATAATTAATTGATCTTTGTCGTAAAGGCCATAACATTAACACTTGGGTAGTACAATTCTTCTCAGTTGTTTAAATTCTCTCACCATCTTGTTGATGACATGTGTCTTGAAAAGTTAAATGTATATGATATTGTCTTTAAGAGTACTCCTATCGTTGATTATAGACGCCTTCTCAATCCAGAAGAATCAAAAAGTGTCCACATTCTTAACAAACTGTCATGTTTCCTTGGCCTCTTATCTTACTTGTTTCTCTCATGGTGGTGGTGCTAGTGTTGTTGATTACGTTTTCACAAGAAGATTTTTCATCTCTCATATTTAAGACCTTTGCATCTCATATGTAGGTCCACTAGCCAATGATATTGTTTTGACCTTCGATATTATGCTCCTAACCTTTCTCCTCTCTCTCCTTCCCCTTTTAAATGCCATCAATACTTGCTCTACCACATTCCATTTTGTTGATTATTACTCCCTTGACTATGTTTCTTGACTTTCTTGCTTACATTTGGTTTCTACTCCCTTCCACCCTCAATTACTAATGCCTTGTATGAGTTTGTCTAAAGCTTGATGGGAGGCTTGGGAGGCTTCCCTTGACACATTTCCCCACACAATTCATCACTCGACTCCATCCCATTTTCATGGTTTTTGGCATATGAATTATTGGTTTATGATGATTGTAATGTCGTGCATAGTCTTGTAATTGATTGTGGTAGATACCTTCTCTGATTGGGAGTATCTCAAAGTTTCCACATTCATAATGGGCTCTCCTATTTCCATGGCTCTCATAGATTTTCTTTCTTCTCTCATGGTAGTGGTCTTAGAGTTGTTGACTATGTTTTTACTAGAAGATCATTCATCTCTCATATTTAGGATCTTCATATCTCGCATCTCGCATCTACCCCTATTGGCCAACAAAGTTATTGGGACCTTCACTCATATTTGGATATTCACTACAACGTGCATACAATATATATTATATAAAATAAAAAAATACAAGAAAATATCCGAAGGCTGCATGTTTCAACTACAAAATGACAAAAACATAGAAAATATGCTGCTACTTGTGAGCTTGCAAAGAACTTGTGCATTCAATGAGCCTATCTCCCTTGTCTTAGGATTGTAGCAGTTGACACAAGTGACAACAAGTTCCTGAATTTGTATCGAGATCAGAAAGCAGGATGCCTCAATAAGACCACTATCCCAAAGTGTTCTCGCTAGTTTATTCCCTTTCCGAATGATTTATTCCAGCTATATCGCAGACATTAACACATCCCAAATTAGTATCCTTGATCTAAGGATGTTTGAATTTTGGACACAAGTTTGAAAGGAGATGCCACCATTTGGAAAGGGTGCTGCATTTTGATAAGAAAGCTGCCTCTCTTCACTAATTTTTACACTTAAAAAATTCATTGCTCCTAAAATCTGATAGAAAAATTATTCTTTTAGGACCAAACCAGCACTCTTTAATGACTGAAAAATGATCAGTTTCCACTTTAATCTAGCCATTTTTGTTGAGGAAAACTGTTTCTTTATGCTAACGAAAATTAGTCATTGTCATATGAGCTGAGAGCATTAAAAGGGAGATCAAAATGTGAAGATGAGATTTTGAAGATCCACTGTGTACCGTCCCTACTATCATATTAATGGAACTACTTTAAAACATTCTTCAAAAAATTATTTAATTAGCTGGTCCAAACCCCAAGTAATATTCTAAATTGATATTAATATGTAAATAAAAATAGGGTTCCCTCTTTTAACCAGAAATAAACATGTGTGACAACACATTAAGTATATTGCAGCCATTATCAAACAAGGACCTTTTTTGCAAACTTATACACCAAGGCAAATAAATTAGGGTTCAAATATATTATGAGCCTTTAAATCTAGATTTTCTTATTTTCTTCCCATGGTAACCCTAACCCTGAATGTAATAGACAAAAAATAACTAGCAACTTGTTAGGTTCCATAACTATAAGTCCCCAATCCTAGAACATGTTTGTCACACCATCAAGGCTACGAGTGTCTTTAGAAGGGTGAAACAAATGCTGATCAACAGATTGAGGGTGGTTGAACACCTACAATGCGAGTGGGTAAATTCTACTGCTCTTTGGGCTTACCTTAAACCCAACAGGGTATTCCCAAAGGTCTCCTTAACAAAATTTTTACATCAACTAAAATATAACAACGAATAGGACAAACAACAACCATAACCAACTATACACCTGACCCATATTTCTTTCACTAGATCAATCATAACTGGCTGCAAAATGATTCTACATAGCTGATCACACACCTTGCACATGCATCTATAGATAATCATTAGTTTTGTAATCCCTCAAGAGGTTCTTATTAATGTCTGCATACACATTGGCAAGGTGTGGACACATTGGACATGGTTCTCTAATGTTTTAACAGGTTTCTTAAAATATTCCCCTAGTTTATACTATTGAACCATTAAGAACATGCATTAACCTAATATAAACCTAATCTAATCAGAACAGAGATAAATTGTTCGATTTTAAACCAATAAAGATTAGTGCTTGCTTCATTGGGCAACAAAGTCATTAACACCAAAGAGGAAAGATATGTAGTCAAGTAGAGAATCAACCAAGATATGCATTCATACACAAATTAAATATCAATGGGCATATTAATAATCCATTATAGAACTACAATGACTTACATAAAACTAAAGGAATGGTTATGAGATATTACTTGCAATACATTAGGTGTTGACATCGAAACACCAAACCATAGTTACATTCTCACCAAAATGTGTTGAGAGGAACTATACAACCGAGACCACTATTAAAACGTACATTTGCAAAGCTTTCTACACTCTAAATGATGGATTCATTTATTTACAGTTCAAACTCGCATTGTTTGATGCCCCAGAATAACTCACATACTTAACAAAACCCTAAGATCGGCTTAGTAACCAATTGTATGCAAGAAGAGTCAATCGTTTTTTATGGGTTTGTTGGTACCTTCTATCCAACTATTGTCGGAGCCCTGAGATGATGAAAATTAACAATGCAAAGAAACCTAGCTACACCCTACTCATAGTCATCAATCTTTTGACATTGTGTTAGAATTGCATCCAAAATGTTGAAATGCACATGAGAATCGTGGTGGAATTCTGCTTAGACCTGCAAATCACTTTTACATCAATTGCATTCATGGGTTTCTTGTGTATAGGCATGGTTGAGCTGAGAAATCCATTGTAGATGCATCGCCAAGGGATAGTGTAAAGAAAATGGAGGACAAAAACCTAAAGGCTACAATAAATGGGATATAGTGTAATGTCCCTTCTTGTTTCCTTACATAAATTCCCTGCAAAACCATCATTAGTAGAAGATAATATATATATTGAACCCATTATCTATATATTCACAGGGTTCCAGATTCTCTGCTTGAAGGATATAGGTCCATTCTAAGCAATCCGGACTATTGACACGTCTTCCCATAGAGCACTGCTCCTAAGTCCTCTTGGAAACGATAGACACTATCCAAGCCTATGCATATGCATATAACTGGTTATACTGGCTATGAGATTATAACAATCTCAAATTTGGCAACGAGACTATACCAATCTGCAATTGTCATAAATCTTAGATTGGCAACGGGGTTATGTCAACCTCGAATTGCCATCAATCTCAAATGGGCAACGGGGTTATATCAACCTCAAATTGCCATTAATTTGATCTCTATGTAGCTTGGGATGAATATAAGATTCATATGTCCGGCTACTAGAGGTAGTATGAATATAAAATTCATTATCATCATTAGTAAACATAATATAAAATTCATTAATATTATCTACATAGATAATGTCAAAGTAGTATATTCATTAATATGGAATTATATATGAATCATAAATGTTGGAAAAAATATATATAACTCAATTATAACTAATTCTGATATATATATATCCTTGTTAATAACTATTACCTCTTTGGTGCTGATTGTGCACTTCTTTTATTATTTCCTTCTTTATTTTCCCCTGAAAGATATCTCTTTGTTTTTTATTCTTTTTATGCCCCCCTATTGTCCCCATGTCACTCCTTATTTATACAGGCGGGGGGGAGTGTTTTTCCCCGTGGGCGAGGGGAATCACGTCCTCTCCTAACCGGTGGCGACGAAGGTCGTACCCCCTTGGCTGCGACTGCAGTTGCAGCTCTTAGGGGCTGCGATGTCAATCGCAATCCAAGGGGGGTCGCGATTCAAGTCGCTGCCCTCCTTTAATTTTATTTTATAATATATATATTTTTTATTAATATTAAAATGTTATAAGATATTAATACATTTTTTTAATATTAAATATATAATGTATTAATATCGTTATTATTATTAATATATAATTGATTAGTAATATATTAATATATTGATATATTTAATGTATTTAACAGTATTAATATATTAATAATTAATTGTTTCATAATATAATATATTCATTATTATATATTAATCATTTTGATATTTATCCATCATTAATTTATGTATAAATTTTCATTAACCATTAATTAGTGTTAATGCGTAGATATCGTTATTAGTTCAATACTTCAATGGAAATACAAATTAATTGAGGGCCATCACATATAGTTCAGCCTTGTTATTTTCTCCCCTTCAAATCTACACAAGTAGATGTAAAAATATTATTTTGACATCTCCTAAGTAAAATTGGTAGTTGTAGAGATCCATTGGGCTGGTTTTAGGGTTTTTTGGGTTGTTTACACCTCTATTGCTTTAACTAGCATGCAAATCTAACACTTGTAATGATTTTACCCCTCGCATTAATATTGCCATGGCTGTTGGAATATTTATTTTAATTGTGTTGCATATTAGGGGACCAAAAGAATTATTTGACTGGTTGCAGGTAGGTGTAAGGTCAAAACAACTGCTAAGTGAAACCCATTGCTGATTGACTTCCTTCGTTGAAAACCACCTTCAAATCATACCAAAACCTATGTTCCATGGAGTTTTGGCGATGGTGGCGGTAGGGGACAATGGGATGTGTTTCTAGTACGAGGGTTCTTTATGGCCAATTTTTAGGGGATTGCAGGGGACAATTGTTAAAAGAATAAGGAAATTTAAAAAATATTGAGAATTTCAAATATGCATATCATAACATTGATAAAGCATTCATCATAGACATTTTGGAAGTTTAATACATAGCATTAGACTTGAATAGAGATTTCACATGAGAATTGATAAGAAAATTAACAAAGTTCAAATGCTTTCATGGTCAATGTGCATACATATTATAATACATAATTATAATTATAGTAAAAATGCCCAAAGGCTCCAAGTTTCAACCATAAAATTACATAAACTGTAAATATTAAACTACTAAACAATAAACATAGATGTCCATAATAATCATAATGTCAAGATAGAACTAAGAATATATATGGCTGTCCATAAACAACACATTGTAGGTCTAAGAGTCTAAATCAAAATCATAGCTCGAATCTAAGTCATTGCCAGAATGAGGGGATGTGTCTCATCCTCCACAATCTGCATAGCATCTTTGGGATTGACATTCCATTGTAAGGCTACAGTCTGACAATACTTAGGAGTCTACTGATCTTGTAGCCGCAATGCACTATAAACAACCACTAACTTCTCCGATCGTCTAGAGGTAAGGTTGTTCCACTTGACTGATTGGATGAAGCTATATGTGGACCAATTCCTCTTTGTAGTAGAGGAATTGTCAACCTGTGAAAGAAGATGAATGACAAGTACTCTTAGCTTTGGTGCATCCCTACTATGATGTCCCCTTCTAGCTAGATACTTTAGTCTAGTTGTGGTTTAGCCTATTATTGGACCCTCGTAGGCTATTGCAGATGAATAGGGGGTCAGATTGGACACAAGAGGTTTGGGTTGTTCAGTGTTTTGGCTTTCTCAGAGTTAAGTGGCTGGATTGGGCTAAGAGTTTGATTTAGGCTTCATTTCAGTGATTCTTGCTCTTTTTAGCAGTTGCTATTTTTAGCATGTCTTTTCAGGCACATGGGAAATAATTTCTTGGACTCCAAGTTCAAACGGTTTGGCTAGATTCTCAATATTGAGAGAGTTATATTTATTTCAGTGAATTCCAACATGTTTAATGATCAATGATTAAATATAAAGTTAAATTGACTTTATATTTAAATCACTTAAGTGATGGGTTTATAACACATCGAATGGGGCCAATTGAGTATTTTATTTTGGAGGAGAATTATTAAAAGTTTTCCCTAAGTCTAATTCAATTAAATGTTAGTGATTTTATTTAATGTTTTTCATTTAATAAAATTGCAGCCTTGAAGAGGATTTTCGATTAGGGTTTTGGAGGCCTATATTTGCATGGGAAATGAAGATTGAGCTATCCATTGTTATTGTTATTGATTATTGCTTCTTGCTCTAAGCTCTGGACAAGGGTGTTCAGTATTCACCATTGGAGAAACGTAGTCTTCTTCTGTGTTCACCAATTGAGCTAGTGAAATATCTCGTGAATCTAGTATTTTGGAGAGTCTTGTCCAGAGATTCTTATTGTGCTTCAATATAGTGATTTGCTACAGTGCACGTGAATAGTGATTTGCTACATTATAGTGTTGCTACAATGCGTGAACAGTGCCGCATCAAGTTTTACTAGTTATTCTTGTGGGTTAGAATTTTGGAAGGAAAGGGATGGCGTGAAGAATGAGTGTCAAAAATCTCAGCCCTTACTATGACAATAAGATTGCAGCAGCGTCTTCTGAAATAAATCAGGTTCTTTATGCTTTGCAGAACTTGTTTTTGCTTGTGTTTATTCGCCGGAATCAATTATCTTTGTACTTAGTGTTGCATGGTGAAACTAACTAAAATTGCAGCAGTAGTCTGATTTTATTTCAGCATTTTTATTTCAGTCACTTGTTTGATTCAAAACCGTTATTGAAAGAATTTCAAAAACATAAATTTCCAAAACAAACCAAAAAAAAACATCCAGTACAGCAGCAAAGCCTGTGAAGGGTTCTTACTTTGGTATTAGAGCTAAATCCTACACACCTGAGGGTTTAGTTATTATATGCAGCCAAAGGAGGTTGGTTCACACATGTATTATACATGCAGGAGAGTCTTACTTGAAGGCGAACAGGTTTCAGAACCACAGCCGATCACCATGGGTGATAGGTGTGAGGGTAGCCCACCTAGAGTTAACAGGGATGATGATCAGGAAACAAGAGAGTTTTTCAGAACTATGGAAACAGGGCGGCAGCAGGTGGCCCAGGCCTTACAGGCATTGACTACCATGATGGAGCGGATAAATCCACTACACAGGCAGAATAGGGATCAGGAGGATAATAGGAGTGCGGTTGGATCTCCTCGAGGACCTAGGACACTCTAGGACAGCTGATAGGCCTACACATCCTACTTTTGTGAGGGAGGATCCGGCATCAGAGCGTGAAGAAGAAGCAAGTGATTTGATGTTCGCAGATGTTCTCATGGCTGCAAATGATGAGTGGGAGATGCTAGCTCCACAAGTCAGGGAGCGTCTCACTTTTGAGCGATTTGTCAATCAAAGGAGAGAGCATAACAAGGCAACGAGATAGGATAGGAGACCTCGTGGCCAGAACAATGAATTAAAGCATGCTACAGGCAAGCTTTCTTTGACTTCTTTTGATGGTAGTAGCAGGATGACAGCGCAGGCTAGGAATCACAAGCTTCACACTTTCCTGGCACTGAAACCTATGACAAAAGTGGAGGCAATAAAATATGCCACACTACATTTAGAGGAAGTTGCACATGATTGGTGGTACCATGGGTTGGTTACCCTTCAGCATAACCAGGTGACTTATATCAGGATTTTGTGGACACGTTGGTGGAGAGATTTGATAAGAAGGATCCAGAAGTCTACTTCAGGGAGTTGACACAGTTGAGACAGATAGGTGGATTGAAGTATTTCATTAGTGACTTTCAGAGGCTATCTGTTATGGTGCCAGATATCTTAGATAGCAGATTGATTGTTTTGTTCACTAAGGGATTAAGGAAAAAAAAACTATGTTTTTATTGCAAAGGACCCTATGACATGAACCACGACTGTCCTTTGAGACCAAAGGTGAAAGCAAATAGGGTTATGTAGGCTTACTATGAGGATTCCAATTCTGAAAATTCGAACCAGCAAACTGAAAATGAGGAATACAATGAAGAAAAGGAAGGTTTAGATGATGAAAAGCTCAAGCAAATGTCTACTAATGAAGAGAAGGTTGAAGGTAGGCTTAAGGAGGCCCATCTCACTAGTGTGCAGCAAGAGGGGTCATTTCGGATGAGGGGAGTGTTAGCTGGACAACGAGTTATCACATTGCTAGATACAGGTGCCACGCACAATTTCATTGATTCCAGGTTGGTTGAGAGACGTGGGATCCAAACTGAGCAATTTGAGGGTTTGAGAGTGAGGGTAGCGGATGACTATGTTCTCAAATGTGATAGAAATATTACAGGTTTGCCATTGAAAATTAATAACTTCGAATTCAAGGCTGAATTCTATGTGGTTAATATGGGTGACACGGATTTAGTTCTTGGCATGACTTGGCTACATGATATTGGAGAGTTCACTCTCAATTTGAGAGAAATGGTGATGAAATTTCAGATTGATGCTAAAACTCACATTCTCACGGCTATCCGAGACACTAAGTTTAGGATGATGTCTTGCAAGCGCATGGAGAGCTTGTTGTGTCATAACCAGGTTGAGTGGGCAACCCGTAGCACATTGATGCCATCACAGGGGCAGCAAACATCCCAATACCATTCGGACATACAGGTATTGAGAATCAAGCACTACAAGGTTTTCAGTGACATACCACCAAGTAGACCTCCAGATAGAGGTATTGAGCATATTATTGAGTTAGAGGAGGGTGCTAAACCCATCATAATCACACCCTACAGGCATCCAAAGAGATTGAGAAAACCATAAAGGAACTACTTGCTATGGGTCACATTAGACCAAGTTTCATTTTGCTTCTTCTGTGGTTTTGGTGAAGAAGAAAGATGGTACTCTTAGGATGTGCATAGATTAAAGGGTCTTGAACAAGAAGACTATAAAAAACAGGTACCCCATCCACGGATTGATGAGTTATTAGATGAGCTACATGGAGCATATTTCTTCTCCAAAATTGATTTGAGATCAGGCTATCATCGGATCCGAGTTAGAGAGCAGGATATAGAGACGACGACATTTAGGTGTCATTGTGGCCATTTTGAGTTTGTAGTTATGCCATTTGGGTTAACTAAAGCTCCAGCTACTTTTCAGTCCATGATGAACAAGGTCTTTAAGCCTCAGTTGAGGAAATTTGTGTTAGTCTTCTTTGATGACATCCTGGTGTATAGTAGGACATGGGATGAGCATGTGCAACACTTAGACACTGTGTTGAGCATTCTAAGTAGGAAGTCTTTGTATTCAAAGGAGTCCAAATGTGATTTGGGATTATCAGACTTATTATATGTGGGTCACATTTTCAGTGCACAGGGAGTACGCATGGATCCTGAGAAGATTTATGCTATTGTTGAGTGGCCTACTCCAGTAACCCTGACACAGTTGAGAGGATTTTTGGGGTCGTGTGGGTTTTACAGGAGGTTTGTTAGTGGATATTCCAGGCATGCAACACCCTTAACAGATTTGATGAGAAAGGGGGCTTTCTTGTGGACTCCTGAGGCACAGGAGTATTTTGATAAATTCAAGGAGTTAATGACTTCTTGCCCAGTGCTAGCACTACCAGATTTCAGTAAGCCATTTGAGCTTCATTGTGATGCATCTGGTGACGCCGTTGGAGCGGTGCTTATGCAGGACAAGCACTTGATTGTGTATGAGAGTCAGAAGCTTAGGGGCCCTGAGAGGGGCTTCAACATTTATGATAAGAAAATGTTGGCCATAATGCATGCTTTGGCCAAATTCAGGCAGTACTTAGTGGGCAGCAAATTCAACATAAAAAAAGACCACAATAGCCTGAAACATTTCCTGGGGCAGCGAGATCTTAATGACAGGCAACAAAAATGGGTAAGTAAATTACAGGCATATGACTTTGATATTACCTATTTCAAGGGGACACAAAATGTAGTAGCAGATGCCTTGTCACGAAGACCCCACTTGAGCCTAATGACAAATATATCAGAGGACTAGAGACATTTGATCCTTGTAGAGTATGCAAAGGATACATGGGCATCAGGATTCATAGATGGATCGGTTCAGGATAGTGATTTCACCCTTGTGAATGAACTCATCATTTACAAAGGGTGCATTTATTTGGTGCCAGCCTCAAAGGTGAGGAGGATGGTGTTGAGAGTTTATCATGACTCACCTATGGCAGGACATCCAGGGTTTTATAAAACCTACCGGCAGATTCGTGAGCTTTTTTCTTGGAAAGGGCTCAAAACTGAGGTGTTACAGTATGTTAGAGAGTGTCCTACTTGCCAGCAGAATAAACAGGAGCACTCTTATCCAGCCGATTTACTTCAGCCACTTCTGATTCCTGACAGGAAGTGGGAGTGTTTGTCCATGGACTTCATCACAGGACTGCCGAGAGCCCAAGGCAGAGACTGTATATATATTGTTGTTGATCGGCTTACGAAGTTTGCCCACTTCTTCCCGATCACTGCTACGCAGGTGGCAAATTTATTCTTCAGAGAGGTATTCAGGTTGCATGGCTTACCTTGGAGCATTGTCAGCGACAGAGACAACAGGTTTATGAGTCACTTCTGGCAAGAGTTGTTCAAATTGTGCGGGACAGAGCTCACTCTGAGTACTAGCTACCACCCCCAGACAGATGGTCAGACTGAGATAGTGAACAAATGGGTAGAGGGGTACCTCAGGAATTACATAGCAGGGCAACAAAAGGCTTGGGTTAAGTGGATATATCTATGTGAGTATTGTTATAATTCCACTTATCACATGTATATCCAGATGTCACCATTCATGGCATTATATGGATATGAGGCACCAGTTTCATGGATTTGTTGCTATCAGATAGTAGAGTGCCTAGTGCTGGAGACTTATTACAGGAGTATCAGGACATTGTAAAGGCTCTTAAGAAGAATATCACTAAGGCACAGAATCAGCAAAAGCGGTATGCTGATCAGAAGAGGACTGAGCGGACGTTTGAGGTAGGCGATATGGTCTATTTGATGTTGCAGTCTTACCGCCAATCCACTCTGAAAAAGAGTGGTGTCGAGAAACTTAAGCCACATTATTATGGGCCTTTCAGGGTGATCAAGAGAGTTGGAGAGGTGGTTTATGAGTTGGATTTGCCGGCAGATAGTAGAGTACATAATGTTTTTCATGTATCACGTCTGAAGAAAGCGTTAGGACATTAGATTGTTCCTTCCATAGTGCTTCGTCCCTTGGATGATGAGGGAAAGTTGGTGTTAGTACCTGAGGCAATCATTGAGTTCAGGGAAAGGAATTTGAGGAGGCGCACTATCAAAGAGTATTTGGTTAAATGGAAGGACATGCCGGTTGAGGATGCTACTTGGGAGAGTGAGGAGATTTTACAACATCCAGAGTTGAGATTGCTTGAGGACAAGCAATTTCGGGAGGGGCAGACTGTGATCTCCCCTTCTAGCTAGATACTTTAGTCTCGCTATGGTTTAGCCTATTATTGGACCCTCGTAAGCTATTGCAGATGAATTGGGGGTCAGATTGGACACAGAAGATTTGGGTTGTTCAGTGTTTTGGCTTTCTCAGAGTTTAGTGGTTGGATTGGGCTAAGAGAGTTTGATTTAGGCTTCATTTGAGTATTTTTTGCTATTTTTAGCATGTCTTTTCAGGCACATGGGAAATAACTTCTTGCACTCTAGTTTCAAACGGTTTGGCCAGATTCTCAATATTGAGATAGTTATGTTTATTTCAATGAATTCCAGCATGTTTAATGATTAATGATTAAACATAAAGTTAAATTGACTTTATATTTAAATCACTTAAGTGATGGGTTTATAACACAACGAATGGGGTTAATTGAGTATTTTATTATGGAGGAGAATTATTAAAAGTTTTCCCTAAGTCTAATTCAATTAAATGTTAATGATTTTATTTAATGTTTTTTCATTAAATAAACTTGCAGCCTTGAAGAGGATTTTCGATTAGGGTTTTGGAGGCCTATATTTGCTTGGGAAATGAAGATTAAGCTATCCATTGTTATTGTTATTGATTATTGCTTCTTGCTCTGAGCTCTAGACAGGGGTTTTCAGTATTCACCATTGGAGGAACGTAGTCTTCTTCTGTGTTCACCATTTGAGCCAGTGAAATATCTGGTGAATCTGGTATTTCGGAGAGTCTCAGCCAAAGATTCTTATTGTGCTTCAATATAGTGATTTTCTACAGTGTGCGTGAAAAGTGATTTGCTACAGTACTGTGAATAGTTCTGCTACATTGCGTGAACAGTGTCGCATCAAGTTTTACTAGTTATTCTTGTGGGTTAGAAGTTTGGAAGGAAAGGGATGGCGTAAAGAATGAGGGTCAAAAATCTCAGCCCTTACTACAACAATAAGATTGCAGCAACGTCTTCTAAAATAAATCAGGTTCTTTATGCTTTGTAGAACTCGTTTTTGCTTGTGTTTATTCGCCGGAACTGGTTATCTTTGTATTTACCGTTGCATGGTGAAATTATATAAAATTGCAGCAGTAGTCTGATTTTATTTCAGCATTTTTATTTCAGTCACTTGTTTGATTCAAAACCCTTATTGAAAGAATTTCAAAAAAATAAATTTGCAAAACAAAAAAAAACATCCAGTACAGCAGTAGAGCCTGAGAGGGGTTCTTACACCTACCATGCCACGTCCACCATTCAATAGAGTCGAGTTGAGGTAATGTAGCTCTATTCATCCTCACCTTTGGTCTACTAAAGGTTGGGCCATGAAGACTAGAAAATGCAAGCCAATGAGTGTGAAGTTTAATAGATTCCTCTTTAGTATACATTTTTGTAAGGGCCTTATAGAAGCTATCCTTCACCTCTTTATCACTTGATGTAGCCACTCTCCTAGGTCTCGGTGCATACCATTTGGGATTGAGAGCATAGGTTGCCAAATGAAGCGGGGTATTCGTAATGTTCCACTGACGCATCACAATGGACCTAAGACGCTCCTCATAAAATCCCAAAGTAGGGCCCCTATTATGAATAGCTTGCTTGATCTGCCCAAGCATGCTATCAAAGGTCTCATAAATCTCTCCAAGGCTAGGAGAGTTAGTATTAAGTTATTAACATATCTAATCACTCACACAATAGGCTCAATGAAGGAGCAAATAAATCTCGAAGTGGAAAAAAGTTGCATGTTAAAAACATTTTAAATAATAAAATCAGCGAAATCAACTATAAAATGAGCAATGCCAATTTTCTTAACTCATCGTAGGCCACCAATCATCATCAAGCATTCTTTGCTTTGCATATCTTCCCTCTGGTTCATTTGCCTCATGCCATCTACCCCACTCTGCATTGACCACCATGGATTGTAGATCCTCCTAGACCTCAAGCATCCTCTCCAACAAATTAAAGTAGCTAGCATATCTAGTCTCCACAGGCTTGAGGTATTCCTTCCTCGAAAATTTCCTAAACAATGCAAGAAAAGTGTGATGGTTGCAAATGAACATTTGCACTTCTCTAGCTTCTGACACCATTGCCTTCACCCAATCAATTTTCCCAATGTCCTTCAAGGTATTGTTCAATGCATACACAACATGGGGTCCACAAAATGTGTTTATAAGCAAAGTAACGAGAATCGCAGCGATTCAGGCGATTCGGTGATCCGACTCAACCTTGCCTATTTTTTTTGAACTTGAATTGGAATCGGCCGATTTTTCCTGCAGAATCGCATGAATCGGCGATTTTTCCCTTCGTGAATCGGTCGCGCCAGCATAAAGTGAAGACTTAAAAAATAAAAAAAACACTAATTTTTTATTATTTGTTTGCTTGTTTGCCTTAGTTATAACCCTAAAAGGGCTTCTATTTCATTTGTATGAGTTAAAATGAGGGAAAGTGAGAGAGAGGAAGAGAAAAGAGAAAACATAGGTTTCCAACCAGCAAGAAAGAAGAGCATCAAGGAGAGCATAAATCTATTTGGGGAGGCTTGAAGTTTGCATTGGGAGCATCAAGGAACCAATAGCAACACTCCTCAGCGCATTTGCATAGTGTCATCTTGCAAACCCTACAACGTGTTTACAACCAATTTGCAAACATAATTTTATAATTTTCACAAAAAAGAATGTAGGGTTTAGGGTTTTTTATTAGTTTAAGATTGTTTAACAGCTAGTTAAGACATGTTTTTAATTTTTAATTTAATTTTCTTATTGCAGCAGGCTGCAGCCTTAACTTTCATTTTCCAAATTTTCACAGTGGGAAAAGACCCTTCTTGGAAGTATACTGAAGACTATCCAGGAAGGACAAAATATCAAACAAAATAATTTTTTTGCAAAGAAATAAATTTCGGTGGCATTTATAGATTCAAGTTCCATATTGCTGGTATACCTGGACATGATATCACAATTTGCACTAAACAAACTCCTGAGGCACAACGTGAGGTATATATGCAAATAGAGAACTTTGAAAGAGAA
>MU226272.1:1310875-1321227 GCA_018584345.1 Thuja plicata | reverse complement strand
AAGTGTATCTCGGACGAAGAGTTCACTCCACGCTCGTGCTCCTTCGGCACTTCGAGCCGTGCGAGTCGATGCCCTTCCGTCAGGATTCTCTTCTCTCGGCGTATGCAGGTTCAGAAACTCTTCCCTCACTTCTTCTACCAACTCCCGGCGCTGTCGGGTTTCCTCCAACAATTCTTTTGTGCTACGGTGTCCGTCGGCAATTTGCTGAAATCTCCGTCTGCGTTCGGCCTGTTGCGCAGAAATTAAAATTTCATGTGCAGTGCGTATTTCATCTTTCTCCTGTAGCTTCTTATTTTTATTTAGCTGATTCGGCATTAGTCCTCATTCCGCCCGTTGCGTTGAGCCAAGTCCATCGGGCAGCGGCGCCAAATGTTTACCGTACAGGTAAATGAATTAACACAGACAATAGATAATAATAGCAGACTTCTTATATTATTCGCATATCCAAAGATATTACATTATGCCAAGATGATAATTACAATGACCCCAAAGGGTGTATTTATACTACTCCTGGAGGCCTTTCGGAAAGTTCCCGAAGGTCATGTCGGCTATACGATACTAGTCTACCCGTCCGCTTGTCAGCCGACTACACCATTTGATTCAATCCATCAACAAGATTCAGGAAAATAATAAATTACAATGTCGTTTTTATGATCTATAACACTTGTTTGTATATTCATATTGTTATACGTGGATAGGCAGGCCCAGCAGGCTATAAAAACATATACCTAATCTTTTGCAGTTTTGGCTTTATTGTACGCTGTTTCCTCATTCATTCACTTATATACAACTCAGATTAGTCATGGGGCTTTCTATTGATTTGTCTATATTGTTCAGCTGCTATGAATGAAAGATGTATTTCAAACTGAATTTATAGGGTAAATTGATAAATTCTATTGCAGCTGTGTAACAATTTATACGTTCAAGGAAACACATACAACAAATAGACTTTGTATTACAAATACTATGAGAACTTATATATTTACGGTATATGTTTTATTCACAGCTTATGCTTATTCCAGTTTGTGTTTATTCACAACATTATATATGTACAGCTTATGTATATTCACTGTTCTATAATCTATGTACGGTGCATATTGGTTTGAAATTGTGTTGTTGTAGTAGTCACAATTGTAGTTATTCTAACCCGCCACTTGATAGAATGTTCCACTCTCAGTAGCCAAATTAGGATTGTTTTACTCTTTGAAACTCTCGTGTTAGATTATATATATACATATATATCAGACCTTTGAATTCTGTCTCACACAATTAGGCTATAGTATCATAAGCTTGAGTTTATACAGCATTATGTCCAAGTCTTATACCTTTATTTTCTAAAGTTACTGCTCTTTTGAGATGATTTACAAATGTAATAGGACTGCCGTACTTGTAGTAGAATCCCTCCCAGGCTATTGATTATTATGGAGTGGAAGTGGGTGATTTGTTTTTCGTTAATAAACTTACTTCTTTTTTTGCCTTTCCAAAAGAGTTTCATTCTTACCATGCAGTTCAAAACTGAATATTTCTATTCTAATGTCGCTGTCCAATGTCTGAAAGATTTAATCTTGAATGGTTCCAAATCATGTTAATGGTTCAAAATGTGAATTATTCCTTTCATATTTTTATGATTATTTTCTGCTTATTATACTGACCATAGTTGAATATGGTCATTCATATGCTGTTAAACAATTGAAATAGTTTCTTTTCTTTCTGTAGCTGTCTCAAAAGACTAGACAAGATCTCATACCGATTAGACTCATTTGGTTGGGAAGCACTATCTTGTCAGTAGTTCAAACCTTTTTAAAATATCTCGACATCTCTTGAATACATGAAATCAATGCAATGTTCAGCAAACAAGCTTTTATCTTACAATCTTAGAATCCAACTCTAACAAGAAACTCAGGATAACATAGGAGGGAACTGGCACAATACAATTGAGGAGAGGAAGCAGGACTTGTGCGCATAGGGAAAACTTTTACATATGATTCAACTACAACTCTGTGTTAAACATCACTGATGATAGAATGGATTGCTCAGGATTTCCTCCTGATTTGCCTGAGTGGGTATATGATGGCAAAGAATTGTTGGGGACAGTGCCCCGAAAGGGTTTTGTCCCGACAACAGTTACACCAAACATAATAAAAACAGAACTACATATTCGTTAGAGAGAGAGCGGATCTAAGGGCCTTGATCCCGTGGATACGGGTATGTAGGCAGGCTGGAGATGAAGGATACCTCTAGTGCACAGGTACCTTGTACATAGATTATGTGGCTACTTATTCATCGCCATAATATAAACTATAAATTATCAAACTCAGTAAATGAATAACTTCTCAGGAAGGTACCTATACCTGGCCGGGTGCCCGAAAGCCGAGAAGGGGTATAGGACTTAAAGTTGTTCTCGGTGGTCTTGCATCTGGCTATAAGCCCAAAAACCAAAGAAGGGTGCAGATCTTATTTTAAAAACATTGCAAAGAACCTTGACACAGCCTTGGGTAGACTGTGAAATTTCTTGCAAGCCACTCTGGACCCGGATGGTCCCGAAGAGTGAAAGTCTCTGTCAGAGCAGTAGAGAAATCCTGTCCGTATTAATTCTCATCCTGGATGGATGGAGGTACGGCTTCTAGATCACTTACATTGTATCCCACGCCATATGAGTGGAAGTATGATCTGAGAAGATTGCTTATAATCTCATCCTGTTTGGATGGAGGTACGGCTTCTAAATCACTTACATTAACTCCTGCCTCGTATGGGTAGAGGTAGGATTTGAGAAAGCCGCTTATGTTTTCCTATTTTGTACGAATAGAGGTGTGATCCGGATTGATCACCTTATGGCCTAAGACATAAGAACCTGGATTGGTTGTTTATAATGTCTCTCTTGTGGAAAGAGAGTTATATCTCCTGAGTAATCATTAATTAACATTGGAAAGTAAAATAAAAAGTAGTCTTGACTACTCTGCGCTAAAATGTTATCTTTGCATAAACTATTATTGTATTTAAGGACAGGTTGGGTCCTTACAACCTGTCCCCTCTTATCCTATTTTCGCCACAGAGGATCTGGACTCTTTTATTGAAACTACTCGCACTACTAGGAGAAATCTAGACTTCCTCCTTTCTTTTCTTCATGTTACATACCCTCAGGAGGAAGATTGGTTCGACTGCTTCTTAAGAAAGGATGACGTGGAGAATACAGACAGGGAAGGATTCAGTGAGTCTGAAACAGAGGAAGCAGTGGACAATGTGGATTTGGGTGAATATACAGGAAACAAAAGAACAAGACTTGATAGCATCAGTATTTTTGCTTCCTAAATTTTTTAAGTTTTCACCCAAATAACACAGTTATTCCAATTTCTGGAACTGAGTCAGAGCAAGGCTTTTTACTCTCCTATGTATGTCTCTTTAGCTCCGTAGATTTGGGAAAAAACCTATGATATTCTTGTTAAAATTATCGATGCATATGCTTTTTCAAGGTTTGATATTCATCATGTTGTTTTTGTGCTTTCAGGAGTCTATCTAATTGGTTTTAGTTTTAAAATTCAAATCACATATAATAATTATATCTAGTTATCAATATATTATGATTTATAAGATATGTGTATATGTGAACCCATATTTTATCTTTATATATATTTATTGTGATATATTGATAACGAGATATGGATGGACATAGGATTCTTTTATTAGATGTTACCCTCCAGTGGTATGTTACTTCTTAAGGTTATCAACCTAGTCTTTGTCTTTCCTTCTCTCAGAGACATTTTTAATAACAAACCACACACAAAGTTATGTTGGTATCTTTCAGTGTAAGTTTAGCTTTTGAAGATCGTTACCCTTGTTTTCCCTTTTGCATAATGCTTAAACCCTTATCATTAAGTATCATTCATATTTTTAGTAAGATAGAGCTCTGAGGTTAAGGAGTAGATGACTAGGAAATTTTCCTATTTTCAACATAGAAGATATTGTAGTTTCGCAGGCATTAGCCAATAAAGGCAAAGTCATAGACAAAGTCAACCTATTTAAAACCTTTAGGAATATTTCATTTAGCTTATCCTTTTCACTAAGTATTTGGAAATCTCCCTAGTGCAAACTCTGTATATATTCATTATGAATGGCAAGTTCAAGATATATACATTTCTTTTGGGATAGTTTATAATGTTAGTTCTTATTGAAATACTATATGACCAATTTAAACTTTAGTAAATCATCTATCATACGAAGTATTTACCTTCTAAAGAATTCAGTTCTAACCTTGTTGGAAGAAGTATAGTTGCTACAGATTTGTATTTTTACAAGTTCAGCAATGACAAGGAAAGGAAGAGACTCTTTTAGAAAGACCATTAGAGATAATACTTTAATGATTTAGTCTGGACATTGATTGTAATAGGATTTTGTGTAAATATTTTCCAAATTTGTAATAAAAGAAGGTATGCAGTCAACAATACTATGTATGATCTGGACTTACGTCCTAGGCGAGACTAGAGGTTTTTTTCTCCGTTCTTTCCTACCAGCACGCCCGCAGTGAACGGAGTTCTTTTGTATTTTGACTTCTCTTATTAATAAAATGATCATGGCCTCGGCCTTTACCTATCAAAAAAAAATCATCAAATAGAAGCTAATTTGATCACATACACAAGTATACATCAATCACATAAGTATAAATGCAAATTGTAAATTAAGGAAATAGCATACTTAGATATATAAATATTGTCAAATGTATACAAAACTCATGGAATATGAGATCCATGACATCAAATCTTCCAAACAAATATCAAAACAAAAACTACAAGTCTGCGGCTCAATGGCTTAGAGGAGCTTGCATCCTTCCTACGAAGGGGCATAAGGTAGGTCCTGGATGATGTAGCAGCCATAATATTTTTTTTACAATGAAATAGAGATTTGCAACAAGGGATATGTATTATGTAGATTTTTATGATCATGATTCATCATTGGCCTATTACTTGCTTAGCCTTATAGTTTGATGGGGGTTTGGGGACGACGCCAAAACAAGGTTGAGGGTAGCACCCCTTGCGGAGGTTCGAAGATAAGAGAGAGAGAGAGAGAGAGAGAGAGAGAGGTCTAGATCATGGGGGAGAGAGTAAAGAGTGAGATAGAGAGAGGTAGACAGAGGGGATAGAGGAAGAGAGATATGGAGACAGATAGGTCTAGAGTTCAAGGAAGATAAAGTGAGTGAGATAGAGAGTGAGAGAATGCTGATAGATCATAGGAGTTTGCTGGTTACTGACTTGACTAAGTCTGAAAATTTATAAGATTGACCTAGAATTTGCGTTGTAACTCCTAGAGATCTTTTTCCTTTCTTATTCTTAAATGTTACATTTCATGTATATGTTCTATTGAAGAGAATGAGACTAACTTGAAGACAAAGATGGGTAGTTATATGTTATATTTCATGTATATTTTGGGGTCATAAACTAAAAAAGCATTAAGTTTGAGACTTTAAAAAAAATTGAGTTTGGCCGATTCTGAGCATTGGGATTCGCTTGGACTTGGCGAGTCCGGCGAGTCTCACCTACACTCGGCTGAGTCCCAGACTAGCGAAGGGTCATCGGGCTCACGACTCACCGAGTCTCAGAACTATGGTTGAAACCTATGGATCATGATCAACCTATAAAAAAATATTAGTCTGAAAAATTGGACCAAAAGAAAATTCCATTATCACTAACCAAAAATGATTATTAATACAGATTTATGTTTGACAAGCAATTGATTGATAGATCATAGAATGACGACAGAAAATGAGTATCATGTAACACAGTTGAGTTTCAGATTGTGTACAACAGCTCTCTACTGTAACTTATGTGAGCACTTGCTTCTATAGTATGCAGCAAAGAGGTTTAGTCAGAATAGTTTTTCCCAGTCCTCTCTTACTTTTTAAGTCACTATTACACAGCATTGACTTGCTCAGTACATAAACATTCCTAAACTAATAAAATGGCTTTCTAATTACCCTGAAGAAAGAAAACTGCTGCTGATTTATGCATCACGATTTAGTACGCAACTCTAATTAACTAGGAATTTGATGAAACATTATATCCACAATTTTTTCAAGCTCAAAGTTAATATATTTTATAGTTCATTGCAATTTATCCTTCCTTTTTCCCATCAGTGTATGTGGCAGAAAAACAATTTTAAAACATATGAAAAAACCATCATATAGACTAGATAGTCAAGAGCCAACTTCAATAGTTTCTTCATTTAGCTTGTGTGAGAGAAAGATGCATGCGATTGGATTCTACAACCTGCTAAATCTACTAATTTATTTTTAACAGAAGATCTATTTAATAATTTAGTCATCATAGTGCACCATATGCAATTATTCATTTCGTCACCATTAAAAAATGCTTACCAATCCAACTTGCTATTAACATCAAGAGAAAAGGTTGACTCGATAGGTGTCATAGCTTCTTCAGCAGTCTGCAGAGTTTTGTTTTAGCATTAAACATATTAGATAAAAAAAATCAACCATTAAACCACAGATGAAATTGGAATTCACCTACTGACTGGAAAATATTATGATAGTGTAGAAAAAATTATTATTCACATTGGATTCCACCTAATGACTACCAAGCATTGTAACATTGAAGTCTGAAACAAAAGAATTGGACTCAAATTACATGCTTAAAAATAGATATTCAGTGTTATTTAAGTCAATGGTCAACAGGAAGCTTTGCAAGTATATCCCATGTGCATAATCTTACACTTCATTTACCTTTACATGCATTTTCCTTGTCTACTGATTTTCATTGAATGATGGTATTTCCCCTTCACAGTTCTCCTATATTGCTTCTTATTCTCTTATTAATTTCTTACCTAGCTTGCACTAAACCCTTCATTATTTGTCCATCTACTGTTCCGGATTCTCTCATTGCTTATTTTTCTTTTTGCCCAAGTCTAGACTGTGCTATCCTCAACAGTTTACGTAGCTACTAATTGCCCATCCTATTTCCACCTTTCTCGTACTTTACTCCTCGTTGGATGCATAACCACTTACTAACTATTTCTTTACTACTGACCATCCTAATGCCCTCCAATCTACCTATTGCCTTTTCCTATTTTTTCTAGTGATTTAATTTACCTATTTATTATCAGACTCTTGAATTAGTATTCATCCAGCCTATGACTCATTGCTCAGAATTCTCCCTTGCCAAAGCTTCCAAATTCCATCTTTTGTATGCTCCTGGCTAGGACAAGCTTGTTTGATCATACTTGGCATGGCCAAGGTTGTTTAGTCATACTTGCCAAGGTGAAGCTTGTCGTCGTATTCTCAAAATTCAAAACCTTCAAGTATGATAACATTTATCAGTTATCTTTGAAACATCTACAATGAAAAGTCGAGTATGTGGAAACAACTTCATACACCAACCTATGTAAAGGAAATAGAGCAAAAAATTCTAACACCTTTAACTGTACAAATTCAGATGCACATTCAATAAACATGAACATACAATCAAATAGTAAAAACCATATGTAATGTGCCCTTTTTGGAAATAAGATTTAATAATAAACAATAATGATAAAATTAAAATATAAAAAGAAAAATAAATAACATAACATAACATAACTAAAATTTAGTTAAGTTTAATGAATGGTCATAAGGCATGAAATGAAATGTTTGGACTCCCTCAAACATGAGATATAAAAGGGAGAAGAGAACTTCATTTGAAGGGAGATAATGAGGAAGTAACTCTTAGTTTTCCAAAGGCTAGCAATGATGAAGGGTTTTGACTGTCTCAAGGGGTAGTAATTATGAAAGGTTGTGACTCTCTCAAAGGGTGGTAATTATGAAAAGTTGACTCTCTAAAAGGGTAGAACGTAAGAAAGGTTGTGACTCTTAAGAACTAATGAAGGATCGTGACTCTTTCCAAGGGTGGTAACTCTGAGAGGTTGTGAACATGGTTGAAAATCACACGTGAAAATCGCGATATATCGCAATATATCGTGACTGAAAACCCTCCCGATATAATCGCGGTTAAAATCGGTGACGGGTTTATGATTAACGTGAGGTGATTTAACTGCAAAAAATAGCGAAAATCAAGCAGTATTAAACAAAAAAAATCGGCCAAACAAAAGTCAAATGAGCTGTGACAGTGAATCGACTTAGGTTTTTTGTTTTTTTGTCAGCGACGGTGAGCAGAGTTGATGAATAGAAGGTGAGCAGCGACGGGATTTCACTCATCTGCGACAGGATTTGTTTATCATCACACCTGATAGGGATATGGATATGAAACGACACAAATACAGCTTGGAAATCGTCCCTATCAATGTCAAAATTTTGGTTACTTTGGAGTGTCGCTAGATACGTTTCGATTTGGTATCTTAGTGCCTTGTGGAGTAAAAACCTGCAAAATCACTTAGGGTTCGTGATTAGATTGGCAGCTCAAAACTACTCAGGAACGTCGGGAAAGCATAGCAGCAATCACAAAAAACAAATTCAATTTATTTGCAATGATAATTATACTTTATAAAGTATTTCGCCTTCAGTTAAGTAATATATTTAGCGTGATTTTTATATTAAAATTTATCTGATTATCAATATTTTAAAATAGTTAAATAAAATAACATTTGCTTCCAACTGTCTATTTCAACAATAAATCATAGTTAAATATTTTAGCATTTAAATCTCAATTTAAAATTAAAGTGAATTAAATTATTTTAATTAAAAAATATACTAACAAGGATTAATAGTTAAGAGTTTTATATTTAAAATTTTAATATATTGACAAGGACTAATAGTTAAGAATATGTAATATATAAAACATTCTTAAGTGCTTAACTATTAATCTTTGTTAATCTATTTTCTAATTGTATTTAATATATTAACAATGATATTCAAGCATATTGCCTTGTCGCTAAACTCAGGCATATTATATTTATTTTAATATGTTACTATTATAATTACATATGATTTATATAGTGTAAATTATATTTGGTAAAATATAATATAATACATATTATAATACATATTGAAATCAGATATAATTTATATGACTGGTAGAATATAATCAGTCATATGTTAGTATTATAATTACTAGTCATTGGAATCAGATAGTATATGTATTATTAGATGCTTTAAGATGTATTATTATATTTTACCAGTCATAAATTATAAACACTATATAATAAATTGTAGTATTATAAATAGTAAATACTGTATTACCATATTATAATATTTAATCAAATGTTCGATAAAAGTGTCGATTTATTGCTGACTTTTTCACGGAGTTTTGGTGATTCCAAGTTTTTCAAAAAATTTGGGCCAGCCGAGCTATTGCCGAGTCCGAGTTTTTCAACTATGGTTGTGACCATTGGAAAGGGAAGACATGATGGAGAGATGTAACTCTCCCTCATATTGGAAGATAAAAGGGGAGAAGGTTTCATTTGAGGAGGACATCAAAGGGAGATCAATTTGGGGATAATATATTATTCTCAAAGACAACAATGAAAAGTGGTGACTCAATTTTTATGAAAGGTGGTGACCCTTTCACCAATAAAGTATAAAGGAAAAATCATTCCAACCATTCAAGGATCACTTATCTATCATCACCCACCAATACATCAAATCAGCACTCACTCAATCATCACTCATCATCTATGACTTGCAAATTCATTCAATCATCATTCTCTAACATCGAATCATCAAATCAAAGAAAATCATTCAATCATCCATCGAACATCAATCGGGAATCAAGTAAACAGACCAGCAATCAATTCTTCTATCAATTCAATCAGTCTATATTAAGCATTGGAACATACATCAAGGGATGAAATAATCATTCTAAATCAAGCATATATCATCGAACTATCATGAAGAACAATTGATCCATTCAAGGAAGCATCAAACCTCACAACTGATTTCAGAACTAATAACGAAAGGAAGCCAGCATACTTGATAATAGTAAGGTTCTTGGAAATACTAGGTAATATATATGTATTGCTGTTATTATTTGTTTTCAATCTTACAATGATGTTTTTTTTTTAATTTATTTAAGTCTGCCATTAAGGGGGCATTCCCTTTTTATTAATCTAAAAAAATATTACATATAGCTGGATCATAGATCAACTTGTCACAGACTTATCGGCGATAAGTGAACTTATTGCGATAAGTTTTGCACTGCGACAAGTTGCATAACTTTCGCGCCAACTTCTCGCGTAGAGAAGTTGGCAACTTATCGCAGATAATATCGGCGATAAATTCTGAACTTATCGCGATATTTCAAAAAAATATCGGCCGCAGTCCTCTTATAGGGACTGACGGCCCAGAAAAGGTCAAAAACACTTTTTTTGTTTGCCAATGCCATTTTAGAGAGAAGAAAAAGGGTTTGGTGGAGAAAGAA
>MU226272.1:1254042-1301434 GCA_018584345.1 Thuja plicata | reverse complement strand
CTATTTGCATTTATATATATCTAGATCAGCTTGTTTGGTTTGTTTACTCATTTACTGACTCATTAGATGCATCTGCTTATTGAATTTTGCAAAAAAAATGAATTTTTAATTAAATTTAAGCAAGTTTAAAGTTCCCGATAAGTTTTCAACTTATCTCCGATATTTTTTTTTTTGCCCTTGGCGATAAGTTGCTGATACCGATATTTTGAACTATGAGCTGGATGATAACGGAGTGGGACTAAAGATATAGATATGCAATTGCATTCCCCAATCTCCATTAAGCGATCCAGATTTACATTTTCTAGTAGACCTTCATTTTTGTTGATGAAATCAGTGAATTCCTTCAGAGAATTGGTGCTTCCTACACCCTTTTTAAAAAATTTCCAAGCATTAGCCATTTTTGTTTTCTTCTTATCTGCACTGAGGTCGAAGAAACCCAGCATTATGCTTGCTTCAGGCACAGTAGGTGACTTATGCAGCCCTGTATAAATGGCTTGTACATAGTCCGCGTTCACCATTCTCCTTACCATCCCATATGCTTCAAATCCACCATCAAATATTTGCACGATGGGAGAAACGAGGCCTTCTAAGATTTTTGCATCATGCACATGCCTAGCCGCCCCCGTCACTTCCCCAAGAGGTTTGATAATGGTTGCTTTTTCCGCTCGTTTCCCTTCTTGATGCAGGCCAATTCAAAGTGGTTCATAGCCAATCACAACACTTTTTTGCAAATGGGCACCATAGGAGTAGGTGATTGATGGTTTCCTCACGCTCTCTGCAAAGCACACATATAGATGGTCCCAAGATACCGAACCTCTTCAACCTTTCCCCAGTTAATATTTTCCCATGCAAGGCAATCCAAAGGAAGTCCCCAGCTATTGGTGACACCACCTTATGCCAGCAAAGTTTTCTTGGCCAAGTCATGTTAGTTGTCTCGATTTTTTGTATTTGATAACCCAGCTTGGCTGAGTATTCACCGGATTTTGAGGCACACCATATGATTTCGTCTTCTTCTCTAGTCCAACTGATATTTCTTTCTTTGAGAGCTCTTTCCAATCTTGGTCTTAAATCTTCTGCGACATCCAAGGCATCAATGTTCATCCACTCGTGGGGAAGCCTATTTGTGTTAGGGTGATGTAATCTTTTACATATATCCTGTATCTAAGCTTTGCTTCTTGTATCCATTCTAGGTTGGGGAACAATGTGCTTAGGGCCTCATGCCCATTCCATGAGTATAATATATATGTATTGTTGTTATTATATGTTTCCAATCTTACAATCATGTTTTAATACATGTATAATTAATTATATTGATAAGGATCCCTTTAATACTTTGATCCAACCAACCATCCCATTATGGGGTGAAGGAAGAATACACAATAATAAGGCAGTAGTATTGACACCCTCATCAAGTACGCCAACCCTTGTGGTGGGGCAAGGTTGCCGAAGGACTAGGTGCTCATTCTGTGCTCTTGACATTGATTGCAAAGGATAGGCTCTTGGCATTTTATATGATTCTCCAAGGGATTTTGTAGTGTGGATTGGTTGGTAGGGAAAGCTATTGATTGAAACTCGTCATGCTCTCAAAGAGGATGAATAATGAAACATGGATAGGAGGTACAAATACAAGCATCCCACTAGGTAGACCACCCCATGATGGATGACCAATGTGCCTGCCACTTGATACCAAGAGGGGTGATATATACGCTGTTGGGCTTAGTGTGAAGATTGCTTCAGGCCAATCCTATCATGCTCCTCCATTCAAACTCTATTGTGATTGGACCTATCTAATGAATTGTGACAATTAGATGTATTTGCAATAATATGTGTGATTACTAACCCAATAGAAGATAATTGAGAATTATGAACTACATACACATATATATATATACATATTTTTGTATTATTTATGTATGTATATATATGTACACATGTGTGTACACACACACATATATATCCAATATTGTTTAATATGGTTGCGTGTAATATCCCCCTTCTTTTCTGTAATCTCTCCAGGAGCTTGGTTAGCCTATTTTCTCATCCTGATAGGCTAATAAATTAATTTAAAAGGGATGCTTGCCAGTCACAGCTTTATTTGAGGTGAAACAGAGAAAAAATTAATATTATTTAATGGTTTATAAAGTTAAAGTCACTTTATAATATAAAGTGATATTATAAAACTAAAGTGACTTTTATCCCACATTGCTAAAAGTAAGAGTGTTCACCGACATAAGAAGCTATATAAACAAAGCTCTTCATTCATTTGGGGTTATGTTATGAGATTATCTCACTGAAGCTATTTCTCTTGTTGCTGAGATACAGTGAATGGAAAGTTCTAAGGACGGAAACCCTTAGAACCAAGAAGGTTTGGACAAAAACCCACTCCTTCAAATTTTGGTGGATTCATATGGAGTTCACATATGGATTTAGAGGTTGAATTTTTGGTACAAATAAGAAGCATTAAATAAGATTGAAGGTGGTATGAAGTTATGAATAGTGTCACTATAGTGCCGTAGCTACAGTAGACGTGAATACTTTTTATTATTTCATTGTGCACCAAGTGGAAGGAAATATAATAAAATATTATATTTCAAATGCGCATCAAAAGCAAATATAATTTCAAATCATCTGAAGTGTGTGTAATGTCTCCTGATAGGATTAGTTAGTCATCTTATGAGATTTAAGTTATCTCTACAAAATTATTATCATCCATACCTACCTAATTACTAAGTCAACTCAATGAAGGAAGGATTAGGCATGTAACCAAGGTGCCTAGATACCAACTGCAATGAGCTTCCTCAAAGTTTACAGATCTAAGACCTTCGCCTATCTTGGGATTATGCCCGCAAGGCGCTCATGATCGTTGATCCCTACCCTATCTTGGGACAGATAGTCATTGCTCGGATTTATACAAGCCCCTCCTTGGACACATTTTTGCTCCTCTCTTCTCAGTCCAAGAAAGTAATAAGTTCCAAGTATATATATATATATAGTGTATTATATATGTGTATTCAGTTTGAAATATAATATACAATGTACATATCTGTATAATTATGACTGCATTATCAACATGTGTATATATATATATATATATGTTCTCTTAGTATTACTGAATGCAGATATAATATATATATAAATGTTTGATTATTATTATTACATATATATATATATATATATATATATTATAACTCTATTATTTTATATATTTATATTTATAAGTCTATTCTCAATAGCATGTATACATAGCATCCTATGACTCAGCATCTACTCCAAATACGTTGCATCCTTGCTATTATATTATACTTACAGCATAGTATTTGATTTATTTAGATTATCTTATTCTTTCTTATTTCTTACTTGTGAAGAGCAATAATTATATTCTATAATCCTCATTCTTTGGTGATCTTCCCAGATGGATTCCTTTCTGATCCATATGATCAATATCAAATATAGTTCCTTTTTATTATCCCAAATCCATATCGATGATCCTAGATGGAATGAATTTGATCTCTATCTTATACATTGCTAGATGAAAGGATGGCACCTCTTGATCATTGAAGAGACATATCTCTTATAGGTTGGGCCTCTTCATAACAAATCGGTTCTCTTAATTCCTTCGCACCCCTTTCTCTAATTAATAATTATGCAGATTGGTTGCAACTTGCAATTATTCCTAATCGTACCTTTCCAAAGCATAATAGTCTACTTGTATAATTGTTGTCTTCCGTCTAGAAGAAGCTGACGCTATCATGCTCATTCATTATCGATTGCTGTTTATTCCATACTGTATTTCTTTATAAATAGTTGGGCTGCTGACCTGTCAAACACTATCTCTGCTTCCCGGTTCTTGTATCTGCTGTCTCATGAAATATTAATATTTACTAAGTTGTTGCTTAGTCATTATTGTTTTATCTATGATTCATTAAACTTGCGATTATATTATATCATGCTTTATTATTATATATTTTTATTATTATAAATATTCATCAATAGTATTATACATATACTGATCAATGATATTAATAACATATTAACTAATAATTTTATTCACATCAATAATGCTCGTAGAGACTTTTCAAAATTATATTATTTCTAATTTATGATTATTTATTACTATTAAATCTTATTTCAAATTGGGGATATCACATTGTGAAGGTGAAGCTCCAAGTTGAATTGTAAAAAAGAATTATAAATGCCTTCCATGAGAAATTCGAACCATTCTATTGTGCATTTGATAACATTGTTGTTGGAGAGGAGATGGAAGCAAGGGTTTTGAATACCAGCTGGGAGGAATTGTAAATTTCTTTCAGAGATTGGCAATTTGAGTTGGTGCAACATTCCAATGAATTGTGCAGGTGCATTGGCTACAATCAGTGGCCAAGAATGGATTAATTGATTGCATAGATTGGGGTTTGAATGTTTAATATATTTCCAGATCAGTTTGTAGAGGTTGAAGGTTCTCAATAATGCAGATCGCAGCTCTCACAGAGGTCTACATTTGAAGTTCTAGAGTGGCTGCAGGTCATTTAGAGGCCACGTTAGCCAAAAGAGGTGGCGTCTTGAAAAAATTTGGTGGCACGTTTTGATAGCTGGGTGTTTTCTCTTTCTTCTCCCAGCCTTAGCATCAATTTCTATGACAGCTGCCTCCATTTTGGTTGATGATCAAAGGTCCAGCAATCAGCTACAGGTTCAAGTGTTTTGCATTCAATAATTATAGATGCATGTATTGTCATTATAAATATTTGCAATTTGATGTTTAGCAGCAATATGTTTCAGATTTTATTGCTTGCAAATATATTTGGGAATTGAAAGGATGCATGCCAAGTGTTTGTGAAAATGTCCATCGGTTGTAGGTACACATTTTACATGTAGAAATCATATGTATGCGTTCAAAAAAACAAAAAGGTTTGCATTTGTATTTTAGTTCTTTGCCTAGATATCTTAGTAATCATTTGCAAGCTTTAAAAGTTCGTTTGAAACCATTCCAAGCAAATAAAAAACAATCTGAAAATTAAAGACATCAAGATAGAGGTTTCATGACAAGTGTTTGACAAAATGTCAAACATTCACAATTCAAGCAAATCCAGTGTTTGTTAAAGTTAGAACCTATTGGGGTTCTTACAAACATATAATTGCAGCTGGCCTCAAAGATCATGGATTATTTTTCCTTATTGATACTAGAGAGTCGCAGGAGGTTGCAATGGCTGCGAAGAGTTCATCCATCAGTTCTTTTTGGCATTAGTGGTATAGACACCTCAACATACAGTATATCTATCAGTTGGCTTGAGAGAATCTAGTGAATGGCTTACCTGAGATTCGGTTATAGCTACATGGCATATGTGGAGCTTGCCAGGTAGGGAAGCAACATTGCTCTCCCTTCTCAGATGGAGACTCTTGGAGAGCATCCAAAGTCTTGTAGCTGGTTCATGCAGATGTTTGTGGACCAATGAATACTGCATCAATCACTGGTGCCATGTATTTTCTTATGTTTGTAGATAATTTTAGTAGGAAAATGTGGGTGTTTTTCCTAAAGGAAAAATCAGATGTGTTTAATGAATTCCGAAAGTGTAAAGTATTAGTTGAAAAAGAGTCAAGATGGTAGATCATAACTCTTAGGTCAGATAAAGTGGAGGAATTTTGTTCTACCAAATTCTCTAAATTTTGTGCTAGACATGGTATTAAGCATCAACTTACCACACCCTACAATCCTCAACAAAACGATTAGTCACCTGAAGATTTTTGGTTCAACAACATATACTTGGTTTCCAGATGCAAAGAGGACGAAACTGGTACAGGCTACAATAACAGCCATAAAGCCTATCAGTTGATTGATGTGGGCAGTGATTGTCTCACATTCAGTAGAGATGTGGTTTTTGATGAAGGTGGGCCTTTTATGCTCTCTTCTCCTATCCAGAGCCCTAAAGATCAGCCTATGAAAAAAAGAAATTTGGGTGTTAGGCTTCCATTTGCTTCACTTCAAGAGAGGGATTCTAAAGATTCTGGACGTGATCTGGTTGACTCTCCTAGGCACGACATTGTACCACCAAATTTCCCTCAAGATAACATGGATGAGCATCTACCATATTTCATTCTAGGTAGCCAAAGTCATGATGATCATCCTAATTTGGAAGAAGATGATTCTACTCTTCGGCCTAAGTGGTGAGAAAAGCTTATTGACGATGTTCGAGATGATGAGCTTGTTGAGGGTAGATCATCCAAAGGCAAGAGAAAGAAAACAGTTAATTTTGCTCTTATGACCAACCTTCAGAGTGTCTATGAGCCCCAAAATTATTCAGAGGCAAAAGGTATACCACAATGGGAAAAGGCTATGAAAGTTGAGGATCATAGTCTTTTGAAAAACAACACTTAAGTTCTATCAAATCTTCCACAAAGGAAGAAAAGCATTGGCTGCAAATAGACGTACTAAGTAAAGTACAAAGCTGATGCAATTCTTGATAAATACCGTTGTCCTCAATTTTGTATTCCCAAAATTGGACAACCCTATGCAATTTTCTATAGATTGGTAGGTGTTTCCTCTAAAGTTGCAATGCTTTTAAAGATGTCTGTCTGAGATAATCAGTCATCCCTTGGTATGTGTTGGACTTTTCATCCTGGGATCATTGTTTTTTGAACGCTCTTGTCGAGCTTATCACCTCATTGCTTGTTGGAAATGAGTTTTTCATCTCTATTGGCGAACACTTGACTTTTTGTAACCTTCAGGTCTTTTCTTTGTTTTTCTTAGTTTTGCGTTTAGTTTTTAATCTTGGTTTTGCCTTAAGTTTGTAGCTTTTAAAATTCCGCTCGTTTTGAGCTATCTTAGGCGTCAATCGGAGTTGTCTAGTTCAGGTTATTAAGGTTTGAAGTGTATTGCAAGTGGGGTTTTTATGCCTGATTGCACGTCTTGGTTAAAATCTATCAAAAGTGGGTTTTACTTTTTGTTGTTAATTGCATGAAGTAAAAATGTTATTTGTGTAAAGTGGATTATACCTATAGTTTTCAATGACGGTGGACTTTTCAAAACTGTCCGCATATTATATCATTTAAAATTATAAGGTTACATATAAATATTATGTTAAATAATGCAATTAGGTGGGCTTTTCATATGATAGTAAATATCACTATAATGCAAATCATGTTTAAAATTTCATTATCAGCATAAGTTTCCAAGGCGTGTGATTTTTAATTACAATTACATGTTATTCAAAATATGTATTTGGTCTTTTAAAAATCCCAAGGTGACGAATTCAATCCCAATTGCATATTGCAATTACATGTTTAAACATGTATTTGAGTTCAAAAAGTGCATCAGGGTGGCAATTTCTCATAGAAATGTATATGTTTTAAAATACATGTTCAGTCTTCGCCATAAAACCCCATTTTTAATCAAATAGTGGTGATTTTGGTGACTATTGCATATATGTTACAATATCGGATGCTATTCTTAAAGGTCGTTATGATTTTAAGGGCATGTAATGTGCTATAGAAAACATATTTTTTTCAGCATTATAATACCTACGTTTTGCTACTCCAAACCACAAGCGGCGAATTTAGAGGTATTCACATATTTTTCATTACATTCTATTACATGCTAAAGAGTTTTAAAAACCCGTTATGACTTATAATGGTGATTTTTAAAAGTGGTCTCTTCCAAATAATATATTGCATATGTAAGTGTCTTACCAAAACCAGTTGATGCCTGTTATGAGCTTTCTGAAGCCCATGTAGAGCATTTTGAAGTCTTGTTTTTCTTAGAAAACCATGTACGGTGATTTTTGGAGCATTTGCATATAGCAATGCTATGTAATATGGTTTTATAAAGGCATGTTTTTCCACACTTAACTGTGTTTCCACTTCCCTTTCATAGGCGGAGATTTTGAATGAAAATGCATGCTTCTTTGATATGTAATAAAGCCATACCTAGCTGCGTTTTGGAGTAAAAAGCCCGTCTAGGGCATCTATGATGTAAAAATCATGATCGATAGCAAGTTTTGACTCCATAGCGCGCTGTGTTTTTCCTCTAGAAGCCCGTCCACGGCATCCATCAGTATTTTCAACTTGTGTTTGGCATTCAACAAATTGTATTTGCACATTTGCAAATCCACCAACATTAACAGGTTTGAATTTTTCAAATTGGTTGCTATTTTAATGCATTTTTGTTCTCTATTTTGCCAATTTGTCAAGAACATCATCTGGACTCATGAAAATGAGGATTTGGCAAGAAGGATTCATCAAACTCTTTGGCTATATAACTTCTCAACTTGGGATTATTTCTAAATTCGAAAATCCTTGGATTGATTTCAGAATTGCTCCAAAATTGGAAGACTTATCATTCTTTGCATTTCTCAAAGAAAGGTAAGAAGTTCTTGCATTATCTCATTGTTTTTCTTATATATGTGAATTCCTTCATTATTATTTTTTTAGATTTCCATGTATCATTTTGTTTTAGTTTATATTTCCATCTTCTTTCTCTTACATTTCTCTAAGTTGCATATGCAAAGATGTCATTTATCTTGCATATGCAGTCGGGATTAAAAACCCTGTTTTTGATGGTGCAATTTTCCAAAAATGCTAAGTCTTTCCCAATATGCAATGTGATTCAAAAAACTCACCTCTTCATAATGTTCACACTTACATGTCAAACAAGAATAACTAGTAATGGGGCATAAAAACCCCACTTATGAGTTAAAAAAAGGTCAAGTTTCCTAATATGCAAAACAGTAAAAAAAGCCCACCTTCATGTTTTATCATGACTTTTTATGAGATACAAGTGTTTCCAAAAGAACCCACTTAGCATATTGAACATTTGCCCATGTATATATGCATCCATGTATTCATTTTGCCAAATTCCAAGCTTGCTGTCCACTATGTGCAATATGGATCAAGAAACCCACCTTTTGTGTTTTTCTTTTACAAACTTTGTTGCTCGCATTTCCTAATCAATATGCGTAGGTTGAATGAAGTAGTGCCTGATGGATTCCGCCATTTCTTATGATGTACTCATACTTTGGGAATTTTATGTCACAGTTGTAGTTACATACAATCTTGTCATGTCAGAAAGATCTATATCTCCAAAAGGAAAAAGCAAAAAGAAAATGATGTATCAATATGATAGATACCAAAACTCTATCTCCCCATCTTAGGTCACTTCATATGTGGATGAGATCCAAGATACTGAGATTGGGCATCTAAACATGGATGAGTTCCTAAGGACAGTTGATACATCAGCAAAGGAAGACATGATCAGCATAAGGGAGAGTTACATTCACTATGTTTCCACTTTTCCTATGGCAGCCCTAGAACCTGAATTTGTCATGGCTTGTGCTAGGAACTTCGATTGTACATCCAAAACCATCAAAAATCAAGACGGAAAAGTGATAATCAGTTTGGATCAGGATACTATTGACCGGGTTTTAAAAGTTCCTCCAACTTCTGTTGTAATGAACTTGACAATAGAAAAAGCACTCAAGAGTTGGGAGAATGGGAAATCAGCATGTATGACATATATCAATGACAATTGGTTGATTACTAAGAGACCCAATCTGGTGAGATGGCCAAAAGGCATGCATTGCTCTGAGTTCAAGGAGGAGATTCATGATCTCATTACCTTGTTAAGAAGAATCAGTGGTCTCAAGGAGTCTAAAATTTTTGAGTCATGGATGTACAAGTACTTCTCTCTCCAAGTCAAGAAAAAGGGTCTTTTGGGGAGGACTCATAAGTGATATGCTTTGCGCGCAGTTAACACAAGTCACAAGCACTTGTACTTTTTACATGAATTCTTATTCTACATTGCTGCTGCCTTAGGATCTTTTTCAAGACTTTCCACAAAAGGGGATCGGTCACTGGTACATGTATGGGAGTATTTTGACCAGCTACATTTGAGACCAAGCCAGATTCATTATCGAAGGGTTCAAGATGCCTTCTTTGGTCATTACATGTGCTTGTTTGATAAAGAGCTCCCAAAGAAAAGAGTTTCAGATGAAGCCTGGAATAAAGTAAATGAGTATGGTTGCTTTTTCTTGTAGTTCCCTAACTTCACTTACCTAAGAGTTGGGTACTTCGGAGAAGAGCCATATACTTTGCCATGATATCCAACAGATAAGATCATCTTGATGGAGTTAACGCGGCAACTCATGGCGGTCCAAGCCTATCAATCTACAATACACAGGCCTGGAGTATGAGCTCCAGGAGATTAATCTGAAGAAGTTCCCAAAGCCAAATACAAATGCATGGAGTATGAGCTCCAGGAGATTAATCTGAAGAAGTTCATGGCTAGGAGTTTTTTTTACTGGAGGGGCATGAATGATAAAATAAGATGATAGTTTGTGCATGTTCATCATCTCAAAGATATTTGGATTGATCTCTCCGTCGAGGTAGATATCATCATGATGGATTATTGTCGGCTTATTGTTAAGACAATAATGGATTTCAATCTTGCTCAGATTCCTGATGGAGTAGAGGATGATAATGATATTCTAGATCCAGATTATCAGAAACATCATATTGAAAGCTTGCCCATTTTACCTCCTTGCTAGTCAACAAAAGAAAGTTTATCTATCTAGGATAGATTCCAAAGCATCTTGGCCAATACCAATATTTGGTTAAAAAGGAGAGGTCTCAAGAGCATTAAGATTAAGCCAAGTAAAGATTTTGATCCTGCTGGTCTAATCGGATTAAAATTTGAAATCAGAGGAAAAGGGAAGGGTGATTCTTCTGCATCCGAGATCAAAAGCGTCGGAAAAGTATCCATCAAAGGGGGAAAGCTTATGAGTAAAGCTTCTACACCAATTGCAGCAACATCAAAAGCAAAAGAGTCGGAGTTGATTCGACTTTCTGATAGCGAAGATGAATTGCAAGATCAAATTACCCTTGACATGTCTCAATCTCATAAAGCAAAAGAAATACAGGCAGCACATGAATCGACACCTAAGTCGGAAGAAGCTCCTATGTCACCACTTGACACGAATGTTGATTCTTTTACTATGCATGTTCCACCAACAAATTCTTCTGCAATAATACCCGCCATGCCTATTTCTTCTGCTGCCCCAACACTTAATATACAGGATGATTTAGAGCATGTTTTTGATGCATATCCTGTAAATCCACCCAAGTCAGATACACTCATGACAGAGATCAATACAACATCTACAAACCTCGAGTTATTCATGGCTGAGGTTGCACAAGGGAGCTCGGTTTCAGCAGGAATAAAGACTGAAGCGCCTATCACAGTCGCAACTACTTCACAGGTATAGCCAATAACTACCATGGTTATGACTGTGGGTTCTCCTTCTTCTTTCATCCTACCTCCATGGTTGGGTATTTTTACTCAAAAGAGGAAGAAATTGGAGGTTCAAATGTAGTCTCCAAAGTCATGGTTGATGCACAAAACGTTGAAGCACCAATTTAGGAGCTCCAAACAACGGAATACAAGATTACCAAGATTGAACTTGGTAAACAGACGCTTTTAGGATGTCAACTGGATGCTAAAGATGCAATGGGGCAGCTTACCAAGAGGACGGATAGGCTTTGGGAAAAGAAGAATCAGCACAAAGAAGAGAATGTTCGTCTCTATGAAGCTCTTGAACAGAACAATTCTTCTTCACAGCAGGTCAATTCATTTCTAGAAGAAACAAACAAGCACATCGCACGACTTGAAAGAAGGGTGAAAGTTATAGATAATTGGGGCAATCAATTAGAATCACAAGGTGTTTTGGTCATTAGAGATGTATTCCGAGTGCTCAGAAATGCTAGGAAAGCGATCACCCAATCGCATGAGTTGGTTATATCTTTTAATCAGCAATTGAAAACCCTGAGTGAAGATTTGAGTGTGTGGAAGAAGATGGCGGAGGCTGATCTTGATGCTTTGTGTGCATACGAAGTTATCTCTTCAAAAGAGATGTACTTTGATTATTTAGATCCAATGGCTAACAAGGAACAAGTGAAACGCTTAATGACAGAGGTCCAGGAAGCCGTACAGTTATGCAAAGAGCAAGAACAGATCATTGTCAATTCTTTTGAGGAATTGGCATGTAAATTGGTGGCTAGGATGGTGAACTCATAATAGAGGATCAGCTTATGACAGAGTTCGCACAAGTTATTCATCAAGAGCTTGGGATTGACAATTTCAGTTTAAGTTCCATGAACAAATTGGCAAGTTACAAGGGTGTCTTGAATCACTTACAAAATAACATTGGTGGGTACAACGGTGAGATTTCCAAAGGACCAAGTGTGGCACACAAGTCTGCAATCATTGCTCAACATAGAGGAGCACCATATCCAACTATGGTTCATGAGTCTCTTTGTCAATTTCAGACTTGTGTAAATTTCACCTGAAGTGTTTTGGAACACTTATAATTGTAATTTTGATAGAATAGGTATAGAATCTTTGACAGATTGCACATAGAATGTAAACAAGATGTAATTGCATACGATAGTATTACATGCAAAATTGTTCTGTGTAATTATGTTACAAGTGCATTAGGTTCTGTAGCATTGAATAAGTCAAAGTTAGTTAAGGATAAGTATTGAATAAGTCAAAGTGGTTGAGGGTTTCCCTTTTCCTCTCCACTTTTCTCTCCTCTTTTTCTTATATAAAGGAGTGAGACCTATTGTAATTTTCTATCTATTGTTGTGTGCAAGAAAACTATACTTGAATCTCTTGTATTTTGAAAACTTTGAGTTTCATTGTGCAAAGTTGAGGAATTGAATAGAAGGAAAAGGGATTCGCAAACTTTGTGTTGTCAATCTAGACATTAAAGAATGTATTCTTAAGTTGCATTTGTTAATGCTTACTCTATTCAATTGATAGTTATCTTGTGTGGATCATTTGAGCACTTTAATTCACATTGTTGAAGACTTTGTGCTTCAAAAATAAGGATTAATATAGATAGAAGTGGCTGCAATAACGTAAAGTGGAAAGCTTTGGGCTTCAGTGATAAGTGTTTTTATTAAGATAGAGGGTATTCAGTGAAAGACATTGTGCTTTCCTGATTATTCTAGTTTTCAAAATTAACTTCAGAAGTACAGGAGACTTTTTGTTCCTGTATTTATTTCAAATTATTATAATTAAACTGATGTCTTAAGGGTTGTTCTTACGTCAACCCTTAAGCCACCGGTATTACTGTAGCGATAGGAATTGTAAAAGGTTTATAATCCACTTTACACACAAATGACGTTTTTACTTCATGCAATTAACAAAAAAAGGCCCACTTTTGAGAGATTTTAACCAAGACGTGCAATCAGGCAGAAAAACCCACCTACAATACACTTAAAACCTTAATAACCTGAGCTAGACAACTCCGATTGACGCTTAAGATAGCTCAAAACGAACGTAATTTCAAAAGCTACAAACTTAAGGCAAAAATAAGATTAAAAAGTAAACGCAAAACTAAGAAAAACGAAGAAAAGACATGAAGGTTACAAAGAGTCAAATGTTTGTCATCAGAGATGAAAAACTCTTTTCCAACAAGCAATGAGGTGATAAGCTCGACAAGAACCTTCAGAAAATAATGCTCCTAGGATGAAAAGTCCAAGACATACCAAGGGATGACTGATTATCTCAAACAAGCATCTTTAAAAGCATTGCAACCTTCGAGGAAACACCAACCAATCTACAGAAAATTGCATAAGGTTGTCCAATTTTGGGAATACAAAATTGAGGAATACACATACAAAGTTCAGTTGGTGGTTAAGGGCTTCTCGCAAAAAGGAGTTGACTATGAGGAAACCTTGGCTCCTACAGCAAAGATGAGCACCATCCAACTGGTTCTAGCTATTGCAACACAAAATGGCTTGAAAGTCCATTAGATGGACGTAAAGACTGCCTTCCTCAATGGTGATTTGGAAGAAGAGGTCTATACGTCACAACCTCCAAGATTCAAGATTGTCGACAAAGAGCACCAAGTATGCAAATTGGTCAAGGCTCTTTATGGCCTCAAGCAGGCCCCCAAGGCATGGTATATCAAGATTGATACATATTTGGTTG
Organism: Thuja plicata; assembly: GCA_018584345.1. Taxonomy (NCBI): domain Eukaryota; kingdom Viridiplantae; phylum Streptophyta; class Pinopsida; order Cupressales; family Cupressaceae; genus Thuja; species Thuja plicata. The sequence continues at coordinate 1,287,453 of MU226272.1, read as the reverse complement.
CACAAGGTTTTCACAAAAGTCCTTTAGATTCAAATTTGTATGCCAATAGCACTAGTGGTGACATCATTTTCCTTGTCATCTATGCGTACGATATTATCATTACCAATAATGTGACACAGTTCCTTGAGCAAATCAAGTTGAATTTGTGTCAATCGTTTGATTGACTAATTTGGGACTTCTGCATTATTCTCTTGGTGTAGGTTTGGCAAACAGGTAGCAACATTTTCATTTCTCAGTCGAAGTATGCTAGGAGTTTGCTAAATAATTTCATGATGGCAAATTGCAAGCCTTCATCTAAACCTATAGAGAAAGAGCTGAAACTATCAGCCAAATTTGATTAACTAATAGTGAATGACTCAGCTTTTAGGCAACTAGTGGGCAGCCTAATCTATCTTACAACCACTAAACCTGATCTAAGTTATGTTGTGAGCTAGAAATCTTGTTTCATGATAGCCCCTAATGCAAAACATTGGGTTGCAGCAAAGCGTGTACTAAGATATTTGAAAGGGAGACCAAACTTTGGTATTTTATACAACAAAAGCAAAGATCCTCGGCTGATTGGTTTTACAGACTCAAATTGGGCAGGTTCTATTGATGACTGGAAGTCTACTTATCCGCGTGCCTTCAGTCTTGGTACATGTGCAGTCACATGGACTAGTAAGACGCAATAGGCAGTAGCTCTTTCCTGGACTTAAGTAGAATATTCAGGAACTCTTAAAGAAGCATGTGAGGTAGTATGGCTATGAAGGATGCCTTTTGACATGCAAATGTCTCAAGCACAACCTTCACCATTGTTTTGTGACAATCAAACCGTGCTAAAGCTTGCCAAGAATCCAATCTTCCACAAGCAAACCAAACATGTAGAGCTTCATTGTCATTTCATCACATAGCTTGTTGAAGATGGAACTGTGATATTGCAGTGTGTTCCAACTGTGGATTTGATTGCAGATATTCTCACCAAGTCTCTGAGCCCGAACAAGTTTATAAAATTTAGCGGGCAACATGGTGTAGTTAATAGAATGACCACGAAGAGAGGGTATTAGATTAATAGTCATAGTTAATTATTCAATGGTCACTTAATGTACCATTAGTTACGTTCAAATTCTTTCTATTTCTGTTCTTAGCTAACAAATTTTTCTTTTAGAAACATCCTGTTACTAATTCCTTTATATGGAGCTTTCAATCTCCATTGTTAATACAATGAATTATCATTTCACAGAGGAATCTAGAAAATATTCTTTGACTTGTTAACAATTGCATATGGAATATCTAGTCTCAAATTCATCATGAATGAAATCCACTTTGCAGAATTTACACCAACCTAGAAAACATTTATTCCTACCTAGGAATGACAAGGAGATGTCAGCCTAGTGAGGCTTCCTAAAGCTGTCAAACTATTTGCGGCACTCCTGAGATTATATTTCAGCATTGAAAGTCTCATATTTATCTTTTTTTAAGGTGATTGTTATTCATCCTTACATACAGGGAAGGGGATCTGCAAGACCATGCACTGGGGAGTGGCTGAAAATAAATAAAACATTAGACTCCCGCAGATCCGAAATACTCTTTCCACATGCAATGGTTGGGCACAAGTTATGACTGGACACATTTTAAGTCTAGAAAATCAAAGTATATTCTTCAGTGACATCATGAACAGGGACCTTTTAATTTCAAGTAGAATTATAAATGAGTAATGCATCTGTCACTTGTCTACTCCATAGACTTCTCTACACATTTTACAAAAAAAAATTTGAAGAAACCACATGGCTGGAATCTTCATAGGTGACCCTAGGAACTCCCATCAGCTACTGAAAGTTTAAAAGCAAGGGTGTATCTCCCATCATCTAAGACTAATACTCACAAATGATATGTACAGAAATTTTTTCATGCAACCATAACAAGAACCTATACCCTTCCAGCGCGTGTATATTTCATATGTGGTGACCGAGTGGTAGTCCTTATTGAGTTTGTGTCCCTTAAAAGGTATGAGTACAGTTCAGTATCTCTTTTTGTTCTATAGGAAATGTAGATGGCTACAATAAAGCGGTAATATAATGAAATATGATTATCCTGACTTTCTCAACAACATTAGCAACAAGTGCACTTAAGTTTTAAATGAAGATGGTGCTACAAAGATCTCTTTTTAGAGTTAATTAGGTGCAACATGATTCTCTCATCTCTCTCAAAAGACTACCACTCTGATAAAAAAGTAAAATTGGTCTAATTATTCTATGATAAAAAATATATTTAAATATTAAATGTCTTTGTCTTTACATTCGAAGCACAATGCATATAGATGCATTCATCTCAAGGTATATGATGTTCCACCTCAATATTAGGTCAAGGAAAAAAACAAGATAATCTGAAGATTGAATGTTGGTTTAAACTTTATACTAAGCTTTATCAAGCAAACATTGTCATATAGGTTTTATAGAAAAAAAAACATAACCGAATGAATTGTAAACTAATAAAGCTGCTTAGAACAATTCATAACAGAAAGAGAGGCCAAATAGATGATGATTATCACTGAATCTTAAAAGACTAACAATCTTCCAGAGATGGAAAGCATATATAGACCATAATATAACAAAATATGCAGACATTGGTTATTGAAATGTCAATTGCCATTTGGAAACCTAACCTTCTCAGTAAGATCAAGTGCTCCACTTATGATAGTTGTCTCATCATGTGTAAGCTCCCCTCCTTTACCTGCCTAGAATCAACATAGAGGAGTTGACAAATAAGCAAAATTTTATAAAATAAGCTACAAAAGCCTATATGATAACTAGTGGGTAGAGCATTTTACATTCAAGGAGACATTTAGCTGATTGCTACTTGTATTAATCATAGTATAATGCCGTGTGAAATCTTATATTATACAACTCTTGTATGATATAACATCCATCTTTGTATACAAATCTATATTAGTAGAATTCATCCTTCAAATATCAGATTACCTCTTTCCCATGAATTGAAACAAGAGCCTTCAACTGTGCACGCCTAAATAATGCTGATTCATGTTGTCCAAGTACACAATCAAGAACCTAAAAACAGAAGAGGTCCAACATGATATTTACATCCATGATTACTTTTCCTCAAAAGAAACTAAAATTGTATACATGAAATGTGCAGCAATTATAAGAAAAAAAGTGTGTGCAATTACAAACAAAACCTGTCCATGGTAGAATGTTTGTTTGATTTGAATTAAGCTAGTAATTCAAGAGAATGCACTAATTCACAAACTTATTATGAACAAGAATTGAATGAAATCAAGCACACAATTGACAGTGGTGAATAGCTGAGTAAAATAATCTTTATATCAACTGAGAGTGTATTAAAAAATGGACAAAATCTATAGGAGAGATGCATGCCTTCTACTCTGATTACATACTTTGAATTCAACTATTATATAGCTTTACAATACAAAAAAATTGGAACTTACCAAAGAGTTACCACACTTGGGCACATTCCCTTCTTGTAAGTTGAAATGCACAGCAAGATAAGAAGAAACTTACAGAATCGAAAGTGTTGGTTGAAGTTATTTAATTTGGTGCCTTTTTGTCAGATCAAAACTACTAACCCATTAACTTGTATAGGCATGGCCAAATTAAGTAATCTGAATTGATTGATGTATTGCCAAATTCCACTCTAGAGGGTCTCAAAAATGCATAAGTACCGAAAAATTGATATTTGAGAATTTTCAGAATTCTATTTGAAATGACTACTTCGATGACTTGAGATGTTCTCTAGATCATTCATTCCTTCTTGAGAACAAATGGGCCCTATCATAGATGCAAAACTCACCAAGTAGACAAAAGTTCGCGAGGTTTTTAGCTCAGCGAGTTTCTATGACTTTTACTCGCCCAAAAACTCAGTTTTTATCAAAAACTTGTTGAGTTTTTGCAAAAACTCTGCAAGTCCGAGTTAGAAAACTAGGCCGCAGCAGAGTAAGACGCCCAACAGTGTGGAAAAAAGCAAAAAACTTTTCATTTTGTTTGGTTCTGGTTGCTGCTCAAGAGACAAAACAGCCTCCCAAGCTTATGCAAGGTCATTTGCAAGCATTTTAGTTGATTTGAAGCACATTTGAAGGGAATTCAAACATGTCAATTTTGGGAGAAAGATGCTTCAATTTTAGGTTTTTCATAAGTACTCTAAATTGATTGAGAGTCTAATGAACAAGATTTAACACCATTTTTTCCAGGATGCAAGTTGAGCCACAGCTAGTCGTGCTGAGCGAGGAGGCACAACCACAACGCAATCCTAGGACTAGACCCTCTACCTCTCCCCCCCTAGCTAGTTATAGTTTTACAAAGACATTTAACTATTTTAATTTTGCTTCAGACTATCAGGCTACCAACCATCAACATTCTAAATGAGGATGCCATTTTGTACCCAATTTGCATTTAAATATATCTAGACTCAACTTGTTTCTTTTGCTCACTCATATACTGACTCATTAGATGCATCTTCTCATTGAATTTTGTAAAAAAAAAACATTTCTAATTAAATTTAAGCATTTTTTTAGCTGCCATGTTTTTGCCAGTTTCTCTCTGAATTTTTGTCAAGTTTTTTTTTTTTCAGGCCTTGGTGAGTTTTTGCCAAGTCTGAGTGTTTCATCTATGGGCCCTATTACTCCTAGTGTTTACACTAGATGAGGAAACATTTGATGAATTTGTTCTTGAATAGAATATTTTCTATGTTACCCTAGATTTCCAAGATGGTGACGACACAGGACGGGAGGGATGCAGGGATGCATTTCTGAGTCCCCAATTTTTCAGGTCATTTTAAAAAATGGCTAGGGGACAACAAAGGGGACAAATATATAAAAAGTAGGGAAAATTTTTAAAATATAGGGAAATTTTAAATATTCATATGATAGCACTGATAAAGCATTCATATATACATTAAAGAACCTTACTAAATAACATTTGTGTCAAACTAAGAGTTCACACGAGAATCAAAGTCAAACAAATTAACAAATGTGACAATGTCAAAACTTAATTTGAATTGCTTTCACAGTTCATTGTCAATAAGCATATGACATTAAAAAATAGTATACAATGTTACAAACTATCATACTTGCTACAAGATTGCCAATGGAACATAACAAATCACTCTTAGTTCGCATATGCAACTAGAACTGATCCTTTAACAAATGAAGCGAAATACTCTTCCTTTAGTTGAAACTTTTTGCATATTGATTTCTAGAACTTTGACTTAAAGAGATGAGCTACCATGATAGTGTACATTAAATAATCTTTTCAAATATATAAAGCACCCAAGCTAAGTGGGAAACATGTTGCAATCCTATACTTATTATCACAACCAAAATTCAGACTCCCATAGAGAATTATATTTTTTTTTAAACAAAAAAATAGAGCCAACAAATGAGAATTCTACCCAAAATTTACATTGTAAAACTTGTTGCCTAAATATTTTGTAAGTAGTCGTAGGCACACTACTTTCAAAATGAGCTATTTAGACACGGTATGTAAGAACAAACCTCTCCTCTCAACTTAGGGGAGGCACCCTTCTCATTGCTACTAACTCAACTAGAACTTAACAAGAAACTCAAATTTAACCTAAAACTAGCATTCCACGTATCACTTCCTCTTTCTTCGGGAAAGATTTCATTTTCACAAATACAAACCCTACGAAATTGGAAACTTTGAACAATTTCACCTCTAAATACTAGTTGAAGATATAATACCAATAAACTCATAATTAACCAAAAGATTAATTGCTAAGCGTACTAGTTGTCAATAGACTAAGGAACATATATAAGCTCACAGACTTATACACTATCCTGAAATAATTTCAAACTACAAAGATGCAATAGAATAAGCACAAAGACTTAAAACCAAGGTTGCACGGCGACGGGGGTACTTGGGTATTTCGGGTACAGGTACAAGTACGAGTATGGTTGTTTTTCAAAATAGGGGACGGGGGTACGTGGGTATGTCAAATTTTTATTTTAATATAATTTTGATATTTTATGGAAAATCTGAAAAATATTGACATTGAGTTTTCAAAACAAGAACAGTGATAAAATTTGTAGATGTAATATATTGTTTTCAGTTTCAGATTTGCAATATGTTTGTATTTGTAATGATATATATGCTAAATGTTTAGATGCATAACAAAGAAGTTGAAGACAGAAATTCACTGAACCCGTAGAGTTCAAAATTTCAAACATTATAGGCATGACTAAGAATTGCAGAAAACGGATCAGATTACAGCCAGGCAAAAATATAATCAGAATATTGAAAACAATCAAAATAAGTAGGGTTAAAATGTAAAAGTCTGAGAAGGCAACCTTTAAAGTTTAAACCTCAACAAGAAGATCATAAATCATATAACGGCATATTGCAAATTATAAACTTCTGACTTGAATAGTAACAAAGTTTAGTAGTTTACTGTTAAATTGTATCAAAGTTTCAAAGTTCAAACTGATTACATATTTATAATTGAATTAAGCTTGATAAACAACAAGCCGATATGCAAACAAAAAACTGAAACAAAAAGCAGACATCTTAATCTATCATCTAGTCTTCTACGCCTTGATCATCCATATCAAGGTCCTCAGCTATGATGGTGTCCAAGTAGTCATCGCTCTCAAGCTCAGGTTCCTCTGTTGGTAGAATAACATGCGGTAAATCAGTAAGGCCATCTACTTCAACCTCTCCATCCACAAGGGCAGCAACTTCTCCATCAAGTGGAATTTGATCCCATTTTGATCAAGGAACCTCATTGTATCCAGGATCTACACTAGAGAGAAGACGAAGTGAGCTATGAATGTACATCAATTTCTCTCACAAGATGGAGAGCTAGCTACTTGTGAGAGCAATCTTATTGCAAATGTTTGCAATTCAAGAGCTTCACCTCCATGGTTCCACCACCACTCTATAGGGTCTTTCTTTAGTTTCACATCTGTTGTCCTCAATTTTGCATTCCTAAAATTCAACAACCCTACACAATTTTCAAGCGATTGGTAGGATTTTTCTCTAAGGAAGTCGATGCTTACGGAAGAGGTTAGCCAAAGGAATCAATTTGTTGTCCTCAATTTTGCATTCACAAAATTGAACAACCCTACGCAATTCCCAAACGATTGGTAGGATTTCTCTCTAAATTCGATCGGTGTTCTGAAAGAGGTTTACTTGACGAAATCAGTTATCCCTTGATTCTTGTTCGGTTTCATTTCTTACAAGCATCCAACTTTTGAGTCTTTCTTTTGTTTTTCTTGCTTTTGCTTTCTTGTTTCTGGTTTCTTTCTTATCTTAGGTTTGTAGCCTTCGTTTTCCCGCTCGTTTTGAGTTCTCTTAGGCGTCATTTGGGTTAGTCGAACTCAATTTGTAAGCGTTTCAATATCCTGCGAGTGCGGTTTTTAGGAGAGATTGCATGTTGTTGGAAAATCGTTAAAAGGTGGACTTTTCCTTGTCAATTACATAGATTGAAAGTTTATTCTATATACAAAGTGGATTCCATACTCCATCTTAAAATTTAACGTCATTCTGTGAAAATTTACTTAGTAATTTTATTGATAGTGGGTTTTTCGATCACATCTACATATCAAGTCATTAAAATTCCAAGTTGTATATAGAGATCATACTCTTTTTCTTAAAACTGGACTTTTAAATAGCATTGACATATTTAGATTAATATGTTATTTAAAGTGATTTAGCTTTTATTTTGACAATATAAAAGATAGAATTTATAAATGCAATCATATTCATTTATAAGTTTTGCATTTTGAAAGAATAGAGGGGTTTTTATTTCTGAATGCATATAAACTTATTATAAGTTTTATTTTCATCTTTTATTTAACTAATGGTGGCTATTTTTCTCTACATAACACATACTATAAGTTTCAAAAGCATTTAACTTTATCTCCAAACAAAAGGTGTTGGTTTTTTTATTCCATTCAATAGCATTTTTAATACCTCTAAAATGTATGTATATGCTCTTAAAAAGCACACGTCTTGGTCTTAAGGCAGAAGACGTCGAATTTAGAAGAGAAAGCATGATGGTTACATAGCAATTGATAATATAAAAAGCTCCTCTAAAAGCCCGTGATTTCCTTCAAAGTCTTTTAGGCGTCGAATTTATATAACATAACATACGTTATATTAGAACAACGGTTTTACCTTACAAACAGCAGGGCGTCGATTTTTAGTTGGCAAGCATATGTATATGATACGAAACATATGTCTTTCTCCTCCCAATGCCCGCAGTTTCATTACGGAGTTAAAGGCGTTGATTTTTAAACTTTAGCATATGTGTCTGAAGACAAAAACGTATGCCTTACTCTTCCAAAAACCCGTGGTTTGGTTTTGAATCATAAGGAGTTGATTTTCAAAGACAACATGTGTTACGAAAGTTTAAAACATATGTTTTAATCTTTCTTAAAAACCCACGGTTTTTACTTAATGTGTTAGGGCGTCGATTTCATGAAGTATAGCATGTGAATCGATTGAAAGCATGCACATTCAAAACGCACAAACTTTATTCATGCACTGTTTATGGAAGGGATAGCATATATTTGTGCAAAACGTATACTCCAGAGACTGCGTTTTCTCCTTCAACTTGTAGCATGGCGGATTTTTATGAATAATTAGCATCAAAAACATTGAGTTTCACAACCACTAAGAGTTGTGTTTTGACAAGGGAAACCCATCTAGGGAAGGTAAAAAGGAAAACGTTTTCTTCTCCAAGAAATCCGCCATTAATATCTGCAACATTCACTCCTAGTTTTGGGCAGATTTGTTACTGCAGTTGCAAATCTTGTCATGTCGGAAGAAAGATCTACATCTCCTAAGAACAAAGGAAAGAAAAAGATGAAATATCAGTACAACAAGTACCAAAATTCCATCATACCTTCTCAGATTACATCTTATGTAGAGGAAATCAGAGACACAGAGATTGGTCACTTGGACATAGAGGAGTTTCTGAGAAGAGTAGACACATCCACCAAGGATGAGATGGTTAGTATCCGGGAGAGCTACATACACTATGTTTCTACTTTCCCGATGGCTGCACTTGCACCCCAGTTTGTGATAGCTTGTGCCAAACACTTCGATCCTGCCTCCAAAACAATCAAAAATCAGGAAGGAAAAGTAGTGATTAATTTGGATCTGGACACTATTGATCGTGTTTTCAAAGTTCCTCCAACTCCAGTTATAATGGACATGATAGTTGAAAAGGCTCTCAACAGCTGGGAGAATGGAAAAACAACTTCCATGAAATATATCAATAAACACTGGCTAATCACCAAGAGGCCTAATTTTGTGAGGTGGCCAAAGGGAATGCACACATCCAACTTCAAACAAGAGGTTCATGATCTCATAACCTTGTTGAGCAGAGTAAGAGGACTCAAGGAGTCAAACCTTTTTGAGCCATGGATGTATAAATATTTCTCTTTGATTCCGAAGTCAAGACAGAGGTTGTTCTGGGGTGAGCTCATAAGTGACTCCATTTGCAAGCAATTAGCACAAGTACTCAATACAGGCACTTTCTACATGAACGCCTATCTTGTTTACATTGTTGCTGCCCTAGGGTCTTTCTTAGGGCTTTCCACTAAAGGAGACAGAATGCAAGTACCTGGTTGGATGTATTATGATCAGTTACCTCTAAGACCCAACCGCATCCATTTCAGAAGGGTGCAAGATGCATTCTTTGGACACTACCGTGTTTGTTTGATAAGGAACTCCCAAATAGGCGAGTCTCAGACGAAGCATGGAACACAATTAGTGAATATGGCTGCCTCTTCCTCCAGTTTCCAAACTTCACCTATCTCAGGGTGGGGTATTTCAAGGATGAACCATATACCTTGCCTAGGTATCCAACGGATAAAATCATCCTCATGCAGTTGGCTCGACAGCTCATGGATGTACAAACGTATCAATCCTCTCTACACAGACCAGGAGTTGGCATTTCCTCACGCAATCCTTTAAGGATTGGTGGATACTCACTTGACACGGTTCCAAAAGCTAAAAGCATGGAGTTTGAACTTCAAAAGATCAACTTGAAGAAATTCATGGCTAGAAGTTCCTTTGACTGGAGAGGCATGAACGACAAGATCCGAAGGCAATTCAATCATGTACACCACCTAGAGGATATTTGGATTGATCTTCGTACGAAGGTAGATATCACCAAGATGGATTATTGTCGGCTTACTGTCAAGCAAATAGTGGATTTTCGTCTTGCTGAGATTCCTAAAGGAGTCATGGATGGTGATGATATCTTAGATCCAAAATATAGAAAACACCGTGTCAAGAACCTACCTGTCTTACCTCCATGCTGGTCAATAAAGGAGAATGTATCTATATGGGATAGGTTCCAAAATATTCTAGCTAACACAAATGTTTGGCTAAAGAATTGGGGCATGAAAAGCATCAAAATCAAGCCCGGACGAGACTTTGATCTTGTTGGTCCTGTAGGTATGAAATCAGAAATCAGGGATAAAGGTAAAGGAGAGGCTCTGCACCAAAGGTCAAAACCATTCAGAAGCTCGCCATAAAGGGAGGTAAACTCATGGTTTAAGCTCCTACACCCGATGCAACATCCAAGGCAAAGGGTCCTGAAATGATTAATCTCTCAGATAGTGAGGAGTTACAGGTTTCAGGCACTCCTAAGGTACCACAGACACAAGAAACAGATGAGATACAAGGCATGCATGAATCAGCCCCAGAAATGGATGAACCACCTATGTCACCACTTGATACGGATGTAGATACATTCACAATGCACTTGCCCCCAACTCACTCAACTGCTATTGTACTAGCTACACCAATCTCTTATGTTGCTCCAACATAGAAAAGGACATGTCACGTGTTTTCGATGAATGTCCGGAAGATTTACCCAGGCTGGATACACTTATGGCGAACAATAAACTGATATTCCACATGCAGAAGGAGGTTCAAGGGAACCCAATCATGACGACAACACATGTGGAAACATCCATCACAGATGTTTCTTCTTCTCAAATAGAACTGGTAACTACTATGGTTACAGTTGATGGTGCGGCATTGTCCTTTGTCCTACCTCCTTGGTTGGGTGTTGTCATGCAGAAGAGGAAGAAGTTAGAAGTGCCTCTAGAGGAAATTGACCCTACCCCAAAGAGTAAAACCCGAGTGGTAAAAAACAAAAAAGCTGAAGTGCTCTCAAAGGTCATTGTTGATGATCAAAAACTTAAGTAGAGCCACTTCAAAGAAGGACAACAGATGAACTTGAGACCACAGACTACAAGATCACCAGGGTGGAGCTTGGTAAACACTCATTTGCAGGTTATCAGTTGGATGTTCACGATGCACAGGCTCAATATACAAAGAGGACTGATAAGTTTTGGCAAAAGAAACACCTGCTGAAGGAAGAAAATATCCGTCTCCGAGAGGCTCTCGAAAGGGTTTCTTCTTCTCAGCAAGAAAATTTGTGCTCAGGAGATACACAGCGGCATGTTGAGCGGTTAGAGAAGAAGATCAAGGTAATAGATGACTAGGGCAGCCAACTGGAAAATCAGGGAATACAAGTCATCAAGGACGTACACCACATCTTCAAGAACATCACGAAAACTACTGATCGGCTGCATGAGTTGGTTGAATCTTTTAATCAACAAATAAAGACTGTAAGTGAAGACTTAGACGTATGAAAAAAGATGGCAGACGTTGATCTTGACTTTTTATGCACTTATGAGATAGTCTCTTCTAAAGAGATGTATTTTGAATTCCTAGATTAGATGATGAACAAGGAGCAAGTTCTTGAGAACTCGATAACAGAAATGCATGAGGCTATAGAGAAATGTGTCGAGCATAAAAAGATCATCGTAAGAACTTTTGGGGAGTTGACATGTAAGCTGATGATAAAGGGTGGCGAACTGATTTTAGAGGAGCAGGTCATATCAAAGTTTGTACAAGTTATTCATCAGGAACTGAAGATTGACACCTTCAATTGTAGTTCCATGGACAAACTGGCAAATTTCAGAGTATTTTTTAATCAACTTCAGAAGAACTTAGGCGGATACAATGGTGAGATTTCAAAAGCGGCAAGTGTTGCACGTAAAACTGTGAACATTGCTCAACATATAGCTCCACCAGATCTAGATATCGTACACAAGTCTCTATGTCAGTTTGAGACTTGTATAAATTTTCTTTAAGGTGTTGTTTGGACACTCAAGTTTTATAAAAGTGTAGAATCTTTGACAGATTACACGATAATATGTAAAGTAGTCTCATGTAATCATGTTGCAAGAACACTAGGTTCTGTAGCAATGACTAAGTCAAAGTTAGTTAGTTGTAGATAAGCTTTAAATGGATCAAAGTTACTTAGGGATAAGGTTTGAATAAATCAAAGTGGTTAAGGGTTTCCCGTTTCTTCTCCACTTATCTCTCTCCTCTTTTCCTATATAAAGAAGGGAGCTCATTGTAAATATTCATCCCTGATGCTAAAGTTTATAAAAATGGCGCCTTCTGCATATGAAGAGAAAACCGAAGCTTTTGACAAAACAAACATGTCATTTTGTTTAAAAATCGACGCCTTTAACTCCTTAATGAAACTGCGGGCATTGGGAGGAGAAAGACATATATTTTGTATCAAACACATATGCTTTCCAACTAAAAATCGACACCCTGTTGTTTGGAAGGTAAAACCGTGGTTCTAATATAACATATGTTATGTTATATAAATTCGACGCCTAAAAGACTTTGAAGGAAATCACGGGTTTTTAAAGAAGCTTTTTACATTATCAATTGCTATGTAACCAACATGCTTTCTCTTCTAAATTCGACGCCTTCCGCCTTAAGACCAAGATGTGTGCTTTTTAAGAGCATATACATACATTTTAGAGGCATTAAAAATGCTATGTAATGGAATAAAAAAAAAGGACCCCTTTTGTTTTGAGATAAAGTAAAATGCTTTTAAAATAAATAGTAAGTGTTATGTAGAGAAAAATCGCCACCATTAGTTAAATATAAGATGAAAATAAAACTTATAATAAGTTTTATATGCATTCGGAAATAAAAACCCCACTATTCTTTCAAAATGCAAAACTTATAAATGAATATGATTGCATTTATAAATTCTATCCTTTATATTGTCAAAATAAAAGCTAAATCATTTTAAATAACATATTAATCTAAATATGTCAATGCTATTTAAAAGTCCACTTTTAAAAAAAAGAGTATGATCTCTATATACAACTTGGAATTTTAATGACTTGATATGCAGATGTCATCGAAAACCCCAATGTCATTAAAATTACTAAGTAAATTTTCACAGAATGGCATGAAATTTTAAGATGGAGTTTGAAATCCACTTTGTATATAGAATAAACTTTCAATCTATGTAATTGACAAGGAAAAGTCCACCTTTTAATGATTTTACAACAACATGCAATCTGTCCTAAAAACCCCACTGGCAGGATATTGAAACGCTTATAAATTGAGTTTGACTAACCCAAACGACGCCTAAGAGAACTCAAAACGAGCGAGAAAACAAAGGCTACAAACCTAAGACAAGAAAGAAACCAAAAACAAGGAAGCAAAAGCAATAAAAACAAAAGAAAGACTCAAAAACTGGATGCTTGTAAGAAATGAAACCGAACGAGAATCAAGGGATAACTAATTCCGTCAAGTAAACCTCTTTCAGAACACTGATCAACCTAGAGAGAAATCCTACCAATCGTTTGGGAATTGCGTAGGGTCGTTCAATTTTGTGAATGCAAAATTGAGGACAACAAAGCTTACATCTGCTTTGACATGATCTAGTAGTAAATCTCGTTTATCATGCATTCTCATAATGCTATCAGGTATAGCCATTGTTGCTTCAACATTATTCACTTCCTCTTCATCACAACCATCAACAAAATAGCCATGAAAGGCCTATCCAAAGAGCGAGTATGAACTCTTCTACCTCGTGGGGTTCCAATTGTGCTACCTCCCACACTATGACTACGATGAGATCGAGTTGCACTCAATTGTTGAATAGCTAAAGTAAGTTGTTGAAGAACACTAGGCACTTGTTCCTATCCTGTTGAATTCCTCTTACTTCTCTATCTTCATCCTATGGTGGACTGTTATTCCTTCTGTCACCCATACCTGCAACCTGATCTGAATTAGAAGAAGAACCAATCAAACTAGATATAATTGTACCCTTGGGTGCTTGCAGTGGTTGCCAAATCCTTCGTGGTTCCCTTCTATAATACCTTAATTCTCTATCACTTGGTTGCGTCAATCTGAATTATACCCAAAGGCTGGCAGATTTTGTTGGCTAAAAATTTTGCAAGTCACTAAGACTACAACTTGGAAAAATTGGTATTTTAGGCAACAGTATGTGAAATTTATTTCTCCTCTCAGCAATAGGGGAGGCTCCCTTCTTACCGCAGGTGGCTTCAACAAAAATTGAACTGTAATACAAATAGTTCCTCTTGCTACGGTAATACCGGTGGCTTAAGAATTGACGTAAAAACAATGCTTAAGACAACAGTTTAATTGAAGTATAATGAAATAAATATAAGAGCACAAAGTCTTCTATATCTACTTCAGATGATTATCCTCAAACCAGAATAAACGAGAAAGCACAAAGTCTTTCATCGAATACCCTCTACTTTAATAAAACTTTATTACTGAAGCTCAAAGTCTTCATCTTCAAGTTGTTGCAGCCACTACTATTATATTAACCCTGATTTCTGAAGCACAAAGTCTTCAAAAACTCGAATCAAAATTCTCCAATGATCCACACAAGACAACTATTGATTTGAATAAGGATTAACAAATGCAACATAAGTATACATTCATTAATTTTCAAGATTGACAACAAAAGATGGAAATTACAATAGGTCCCACTCCTTTATATGAGAAAAGGAGAGAAAAGCAGAGAAGAAAGGCGAAACCCTCAACCACTTTGACTTATTCAATGCTTATCCCTAACTAACTTTGACTTATTCAATGCCGCAGGACCTAATGTACTTGCAACATGATTACACGGAACTACTCTGCATGTGATACTATCACATGCAATTACATTATGTAATCTGTCAAAAATTCTACACCTATTCTACCAAAACTTACAACAATAAGTGTTCTAAAAACACTTCTGAGGAAATTTATACAAGTCTCAAATTGAAAGAGAGACTTATGAACTACAAATGGGTCTGGTGCTCCTATATGCTGAGCAATAGTCGCAGTCTTGCGTGCTACACTTGTTGCTTTGGAAATCACACCATTGTACCCACCAAGATTATTAAGTGATTCAGGAAAATTTCAAAACTTGCCAATTTGTTCATGGAGTTCAAATAGAAATTGTCAATTTCCATCTCTTGATGAATAACTTGTGCAAATCCTGTCATAGCTTATTCTTCTTCTACAAGTTCACCATCCTCAGTCATCAATTTACATGCCAACTCCCCAAAAATTTTGGCAATGACACTTTCATGTTCTCTGCATAACTATATGGCTTCATGAATCTCTGTAATCAAGTTTTTCAAAACCTGCTCTTTATTAGCCATTTGATCCAAAAAGTCAAACTACATCTCTTTTGAAGAGATTATTTCATATGCACATAGAATATCAAAATCAGCCTCCACCATCTTCTTCCACACATCTAAGTCTTCACTTAGAGTTTTTAATTGTTGACCAAAAGATCTAACCAGCTCATGTAATTGGGTGATTGTTTTCTTGATATTCCTGAACACTCGGTAAGTATCTTTGATGACCAAAACCCCTTTGTTTTTCTAATTGGCTTCCCCAATCATCTACAACCTTTACCATTTTCTAAAGTTGTGCTATGTGTTGTTGCGTCTCCCTCGAAAGCAAATTAATCTACTGTAAAGAACTCCTTTGTTCAAGGGCTTCACGGAGACGAGCATTCTCTGCTTTGAGCTGATGCTTTTTCTCCCAAAGCTTATCGGTCCTCTTGATAAGCTGCTCCACTGCGTCTTGAGAATCCAATTGACACCCCAATAGTATTTGTTTACCAAGTTCAATCCTGGTAATTTTGTAGTCTGTTGTTTGAAGATCTTCAGCTGGCCTATCTAAAAGTGGTTCAACTACCTCGGCATGCTTGATGTTTTGTTCATCTACCATGACTTTGGAGACCACTTTTGCCTTTTTATTCTTCAAGGCTCGAGTTTTGCTCCGTTGTGTGAAATCAAACTCTTCAGGAGGAACCTCCAGTTTCTTCCTCTTTTGAGTAAAAATACCCAACCACGAAGGCAAGACGAAAGTAGGAGAAACGACAGCTATAACCATGGTAGTTACTAGTTCTGCCTGTGAAGAAGTGGCGACTGTGATAGGTGCATGAGTCTGAATTGCCGCTGAAACCAAACTCCCTTGTGCAACTTCAGTCATGAGTAACTTGAACTGTGCAGATGTTGCATTGGTCTCTGTTATGAGTGCATCTGACTTGGGTGGATTTACTGCATCAAAGACATGCGACAAATCATCCTTCAGTGTTGGGGCAGCAGAAGAAATGGGCGTGGTGGGTATTATTGCAGAGGAATTTGTTTGTGGCATATGCATAGTAAAAGAATCAACATCCGTGTCAAGGGGTGACATGGGAGTTTCCTTTGATTCAGGTGTTGATTCATGTGTTGCCTGTATTTCATCCGCTTTCTGAGATTGAGGTATCTCAAGGGTGATTGGATCTTGCAACTCATCTTCACTATCTGAGAGTCGGATCATCTCCGGTTGATTTGCTTTGGATGTTGCTGCAATTGGCATAGAAGCTTTAATCATAAGTTTTCCCCCTTTGATAGCCAACTTCCCAACGCTTCTAATCTTTGATGCAAAAGAATCTCCTTTTCCTTTTTAACCAAATGTTAGTATTGGCCAAGATACTCTAGAATCTATCCAAAATAGATAAGCGTTCTTTCATTGACCAACAAGGAGGTAAAATTGGCAAATTCTCAATATGTTGTTTTTGATATTCTGGATCTAGAATATCATTATCGTCCTCTACACCATCAGGAATCTGGGCAAGATTGAAGTCCATAATTTGCTTGATAGTGAGTCAACAATAATCCATCCTGGAAATATGTATCTCGGTACGAAGATCAATCCAGATATCTTCAAGAGGTTGAATGTGAAAAAATTGTCTTATAATCTTATCATTCATGCCTCTCCAGTCAAATGAGCTTCTGGCCATGAGCTTCTTTAGATTATTTCTTGGAATTCATACTCCATGCTATTGGCTTTTGGCACAGTGTCCAATGAATAACCTCCAATGCTTAATGGCTTGCGTGAAGAGATACCAACTTCATGCCTATCTAATGTAGACTGATAGGCTTGCACTGCCATGAGTTGTCGAGCTAACTCCATCTGGATAATTTTATCTATTGGATATCGAGGTAAAGTATAGGGCTCTTCTCTGAAATATCCAACTCTCAGATAAGTGAAGTTAGGGAATTGTATAAAGAAGCAACAATATTCACTCACTTTGTTCCAAGCTTCATCTAAAACTCTCTTATTTGGGAGCTCTTTATCAAAAACGGCACGTGAAATGCCCAAAGAAGGCATCTTGTACCCTCCGATAATGGATGTGGCTTGGTCTTAGAGGTAGCTGGTCACAATACTCCCAAACGGGCACCAAAGACCGATCCCCTTTGGTAGAAAGCCCTGAAAAAGACCCTAAGGCAGCAGCAATGTAAACCATATAGGAATTCATATAGAAAGTACCAGTGCTTGTGACTTGTGCTAGTTGCTCACAGAGTGTATGACTTATGAGTTCTCCCCAAAAGACCCTTTGCCTTGATTTGATTATAAGGGAAAAGTATTTGTACATCCACGACTCAAAAAAGGTTGGACTCCTTGAGACCCCTGATTCTGCTTAACAAGGTAATTAGATCATGAATCTCCTCCTTGAACTCTAAACGATGCATGCCCTTTGGTCATCTCACAAGATTGGGCCTCTTAGTGATTAACCAGTTATCATTGATATATCTCAGGCAAGCTGATTTCCCATTATCCCAACTCTTGAGTGCCTTTTCTATGGTTAAATTCATCACAACTAGAGTCGGGGGAACCTTGAAAACCCGGTCAATAGTATCCGGATCCAAACTAATGCCGTTTTCACCCCTGATAGTTCTAGTAGAATAATCAAAGTTCTTAGCACAAGCCACGACAAATTCAATTTCTAGGGCTGCCATAGGAAAAGTAGAAACATGATGGATATAGCTTTCCCTAATGCTAATCATGTCGTCCTTTGTTGATGTGTCAACTTTCCTTAGAAATTCATCCATATCTAGATGCCCAATCTCGATATCTCAAATTTCATCCACATATGAAGTCACTTGAGATGGAGAAATTGAATTTTGGTATCTATCGTACTGGTACTTCATTTTCTTTTTACTTTTGCCTTTTGGAGAGGTAGATTCTTCTGACATAACAAGATCGTTTGCAGCAGTAACTGTGACATAAAAATCCCAGAGCATGAGAACATCATCATAAAGAATGGTGGAATCCATCAGGCACTACTACACGGGTTAGAAAATGCAAGCAACAAGGTTTGTGTAAAATGCAGCCTTTATGTAAAGGAAAAACATGAAGAGGTGGGTTTTTTGGCATATTTAGCATATGGCGGACAACAAGCTTGAATTTGAATAAGATTAGGTAAATGCCTTTACACATCGGCAAATATCTCATATGCATAGTGGGATTTTTGGAAAAATGTGCATATTAGGAAAAGTAAAAAATGGACACAAAAGGTGGGCTTTTTTTACTGTTTTGCATATTTCAAAGTCAAACTTCTTTTGTAATATGTAAGCATGAAAGAGGTGGGTTTTTTAATCCATAATGCGCATATGGGACAGCACTTAATCTTTGGATAATTCACCATCAAGAACGGGGTTTTTAATCCCGATTGCATATGCAAGATAAATGTCATCTTTGCATATGCAACTTAGAAGAAAATGAGAGAAAGAAGATGGAGAAGAAAAGACCAAAAGACTTATGCAAAGCTTTAAAGGAAATGAAAATATACATATGTACAAGAAAATAAAATAAAAAATGCAAGAAACTCCATACCTTTCCTTGAGAAATGCAAAGAAAGACAAATCTCCCAAGCTTGAAATTCTGAAAACAATTCAAGGCTTTCGAATTTAGATAAAGAATCCAAACTTGAAGATATATAGGCCAAGAGTTTGATTAAATCTTCTTGCTTAATCAATGCATTTGCATGAGTCGCTAAGGATGAATGACAAATGTCCTCTTGTTGATTTTCGAATAGCTTTACAGTAGCAACAAACTTTGAAAATTTCAAACAAAACGTGCTCAAACTGCATTTCGAAAACCACATGCAATATGGGTGAAAAACAACGCCATCAAAAGAATGCATTTCACATTTATGCATTGAAGGAAACATTTTGATTCAAGAAGAGAATGAAATGCAAAAACTTACCAAAAATGTGAGCTAGAAAGGATTCGCAAACTACACTATGGAGATCAATCCTCAAAACCAAAACGTTTTTGCATATGGAATATCGATGACAGGTTTCTTGAAACGAATAGCATATATTTCATAGCATAGAATGAATGCTCTCATTCATGGTGCCCTAGACGGTTTCTTTCTGCCCTTTCGCAGCTAAGTGGAGAACAAAGATTATGTGTTTTGACTCACAAATCTCGTCGCAGCCTTGTATGGAGAACAAAAGGATTTTAGAAGTGCTTTAGCATGCGCCAAAACTTATGCAAATAGCTTTGAATACACCACCCATTCGCTGGAAATGGTTATGCCTCAAGTCTTAACAGGTTTTGCTAAGGAGTTTGCATGTGTTACTTCAAGCAATAAAGACATACGAAGGGCTTGAGAAATGGCACCCAAAACATGCCTTCCTTGATGACGGGTTATAATAGAAAGCTTGCATATAAATCTCACCTTTAAAACACATGTATTCCTTTCAAAAAACGACGCCTTGGCCTGAAAAGAAAAGCAACGCACTTTTAAGTGACTTTTGCATATGATTGAAACAAGAGAAAGCATGATGGATTCTCCAATTCGTTTTGCATATGCAAAATACAAAAAATTGCCACCATTACTTTTAAAAACCTTGGCCTTGCGCTTTCCTTTAAAATGTTTTTCATATACAAACAAGAGGCCACGGGTTTTTAGAGAGTGAATGCATATGAAGTTCGCGACTTAAAATATATGCATTTCCATCAAAAATTGCTACCATTTGGATTGTAGGCTTATTACGTTTTTTTTTAAAGATGTCTGCATATGTTTTAACTCCTAAAAAGCCCACCTTGCATCTTAAATTGAATGACTAATAAGACTTTAAATGTAATCTGCATTGGTGATAATATGCAAATTACAATAAAAAGCCCAATTGACTATAATCCCTTAAATGCAACCTTATATTTTAATAATGTGATATGTAGACAGGTTCAAAAAGTCCACTATCATTAAAAACTATAGGCAAAACTTTTAAGTGAGATTTTAAAACCACTTTCCATAAAAATAAGATCTTTACTTAGTGCAATGAGCAAGAAAAAGTCCAGTTTTAAGGATTTTTAAACAAGACGTGCAATCTGTCAGAAAAAACCCACCTGCAGGATGCTTTAAACTTCTATAACCTGAGGTAGACAACTCCAATTGATGCCTAAAAAAGCACAAAAGGAGCAAAATTCAAAAAGCTACAAACTTAAGGAAAAAACAAGACTAAAAACTAAACACAAAACTAAGAAAAATAAAGAAAAGACTTGAAGATCACTAAAGAGTCAAGTGTTCGTCAAATAAATTAAAACCAGCTTCCAACAAATGAAGAGCTGAAAAACTTGTCAAAACCTTCAGAAAACAAACACTCCTAAGACCAAAAGTCCAAGACAACCAAGGGATGACTGATTACCTCAAACAAGCATCTGTTAAGAGCAAACGCATTAGAGAAAACACCTACCAATATATATAGAAATTGCGTAGGGTTGTCCAATTTTGTGGAAGCAAAATTGAGGATGACAGATTCAATGCTCAAATAACACTCTAATATCCCTTATTAAGTTCACCCCAAATTACTAACTTTTTCCCTTCAGAAAATTTTATCAAATAGTTGGCAGAAGTCTCTTTCTGGATAATGATAAATGACTGGTATGAAGATTACTTAAAGATTCATAAGGTTTCAATTTGCAGTGAAATATTATGTTCACAGACTTATGCAATGGCCTTTAAAACTTATGCAACATCCAAGAGATAAGAACAGGTTTGGCTGACATAAAATATCAAGATCAATTCTGGACATTGTTTCCATAATCAAATGGCATCAAATACAACCAACCACTAATACTCTTCAAGCAAGAACCTAAATATAGATTTTGGAAGCAATAGAGGAATACCTGGTGAGTACCAATTAACCTGAAAGAGGTCAACTCTCTACTGTTAAGACTTACTATTGGCCTGCAACCCTCTTATATATAGAGCTTGGTGATGCAATGTTCTATCCAGAAGGAACGATGAAATAATGCACCAGAATGTTGCTACCAGGAGGCTATGCTCAGCAAGAACAATCAGTCTATGAATACATGTAAACTGCCCAAATATAAATTGCAGTAGTGACACACCCAGTTAGGCAATGAAGACTCCACAACTTCGAACCACTCTGAATCCAAAAAGAATTATTATTCTACAATCTTTGTAGATCACCCATGCATAAACATCTGATGTTGATTCTATGCAAACAATCACCTTGTTTCCAGAATGAATGTATTTACCATTTCTTCCTTCAAAAAATATACATCCGCTGAGCTTACAGAGGTTTAGATGCCGATAATAGACAACCAAAGAATTCCATTCACACAAAGACTCAGTTTGCTTCCGACGCCTAGCAAAATCGCAATCTGAGATGAAGATCACGATTCCTTGGCCCAACTGCAAATGAGAAAAGTTTCACCAGTGTTGTTATAATGTTTTTGTAATATTTCTTGGCAGCGATTTATAGTCACGACAATTTCACAAAATTCTCCAGCCACGTACGCTCAACACCTGCCGAACAGATTCAAGATCTCTGCAAGATGAAACGGTATGGTTGCACATCGGTGTGATGGTTTCCGTCCACGGCAAAAACATTATAAACTCCAATGATTTGTGGGCAAATATCTATTCAAACAAACTAAGGAATTGATTTATTAAAATCATCGGTACTAACATTAATTCCACAATTTTAATTGAAGCCGATAATTTAAATATTTATTCCCAGAATTTTCAAATATCTCCCCTCCGGATATAGTCTTGAACAAATATATTAATATATATGAAGTATGAAATTAAATCACACTTACGGGCTCCACACAAAATATTCATTAAATAATGTAAGTTGGGTGCATATACATTTTAAAGTTACCTCTATTGTCGTAACAAATCTTAATATGAATTTTCTCCCGGATTTATAACCATACGGCAAATACTGAAATTATTATTATAGTGAGTACAATCCAAGCCTTAGAAAAATCACCAATCTGCTAAATAGTGCCTGCTGTTTGCAAACACTCCACGAGAAGGAATGGGGTTTCGTCGACACCTTCAAACTTCTGTAGGTTTTCATCTCCAGAAATTTTTGTCTAAGAACTGAGATGGTTGGCGATCTAATAGTACAACAAATATTGGAGCTCTCTGCTTGGTAAGATATTTCAACACTGATCAAGGTGATGGGAAGTTATCTAAGGATAATCGTCTCCAATTATCGTCGACTCTTGCTCATGATGAAATCGCCTTCAAATTTCTGTAGGTTTTCATCTCCCGAAATTTTTGTCTAAGAACTGAGATGATTGGTGATCTAATAGTACAACAAATATTGGAGCTCTCTGCTTGGTAAGATATTTCAACACTGATCAAGGTGATGATGGGAAGTTATCTAAGGATAATCGCCTCCAACTATCGTCGACTCTTGCTCATGATGAAATCGCAGTTTTAATACCGAGCCCGATGGTGCATACAATTGCTCCTCAATGGATTCACAATTAAATCAGATGCTTGACGATTTATATGAAATGTTGTGAACCTTCCCATACTAAAGATCACACACTTCTACAAGTTAATCATGACTACTGTGTGCCCATATGTTTGTTGCTAAGTAGATTCGACAACCATTGAGGTTGCGAGTTCGCTAATGGAAAGATCACCTCAATATGACTTCAATCTCTACAATATCAAAATCGAACCTTTGAATGCAAATTTGTCTTCGTAAGAGACTTTTTATATTGGGGAGCAGTCTAGGGTGGGGCTGCCACTGAAACTCCTGAATCAATTAGCTTGCCAAGCTCGATGGTAGGCAAAAGAAATGAATCCAAAACTCCCATGCTTCAATGTCTCTAAATGACCTCCTTTTATACTACCTCAATTGACTATTTCCCTCCAAAATATATTGAATTCAAATGGGCCCTTTGCACGGAAAGTTAATAAAGTGGCCCCAAGTAAAATTTTATTTTTAAATTCTTTGGGCCCTCTTTAAATAATATTAAGAAATTAATTTGATTCCTTGTCAACTAAAGGAGAAATTACAAATACATTATGAACTCTATTGCTAGCTGGTAACTGAAGCTCATAGACAACTTCTCTAACCCATCGAGATACTTTGAATGAACCATAGAATCTAGGATTGAGCTTCTTTGCTCCACTCTTCTTGAAAGTAGCATGTCTATATGGCTGCAATCTCAGATAAACCATGTCCCCAACCTCAAAATGGATGCTAATCAACATACAACTTCTGCTGATTTTGTGCCAGTTGCCAATTTTTCTTCAATGACTTCATGATGTCCTCCCAACTCTCCACTAGTAATTCTTTTTCCTTAGGCACTCTACTATCCCTGAAAAGAAAGTCCAAAAAGTTGGGAGCCTCATATCCATATAGAGCCATGAAGGGTGTCATCCCGATAGACATATGATACGTGGTATTGTAACAATACTCACCAAGGTGCAGCCACTTAATCTATGTTCTCTATTGTCGAAAAAAATAATTCTTGGGATACCCTTCCACCCATTTATTCACTATCTTCGTATGTCCATCCATCTGATGTTGGCAGCTCATACTAGGAGTGAGCTCAATCCCACTCAATCTGAAGAGCTTCAGCCAAAAGATGCTTAGAAACATGCACCTATCACTCAAAATGCTCTTGGGCATCCCATGCAATCTGAAAATATCCCTGAAATACAAATCAACTACTTCTGCAGCTGCATAAGTCGATGAAATAGCAAAGAAGTGTGCAAATTTGATTAAACTGTTAATTAAAACATATATATAGTCTTTTCCTTGTACCATAGGCAGCCCTGTGATAAAATCCATAGAGATACATTTCCATTTCTGATTAAGAATGGATAAGGGCTGAATTAAACCAGCTACATAAGTGTGCTCATTCTTATTCTACTGGCAAGTGGGGCACTCTCTAGTTTATTCAAGGACTTCACTTTAAGCCCTTTCCAAGTAAATCTTTCTCGGACCTGCCTAAAGGTCTTAAAGAAACCTAGGTGACCAACCATAGGTGCATCATGAAAAATCCTCATTATCTTCACCTTAAGTTGTGAAGAAGGCACCAAATAAATCCTATCCATGTATATGATCAACTCATTAGTCACTGTGTACCTATCAACATGAATTGTTCCCTCTATAATTCATGTTGCCCATGATATTATATTTAATATTAAATTGTCCCATAAAATATGAAATATTCAAACTAAATTATATACTAAATAAATTATTTTCCCTATGATTACTATTAAGCTACCCACTGTTTTTGGAAAGGAGACATGACAAAGCTTTGATACCTTTTCCAAGAATGCCACACAAATGGGCTTTTAGATGACTATATGAACTCGAATACTTGACAATACACACTTGAGAAAATCCAAATTCATCCCCCACCCCCTCAAATTGGTTGTATCATATCAACATACTTCCAAAGAGGATAATATAAATCTGTTTTGATGTAGGATTGGCCGATAGAATGTGATGTCCCCTTCAATTTGACATCAGTCAAAAGAGTAGATTGGCACTGTAGGAAATAATGGGGAATAGAAGAGAAACAGTCCACCACAGGATGTAGAAAGAGAAATTAGAGAAACTGTGAGAGGCTTTCAGGATGGACAACAGCGTATAGCTGACACTCTGCAATAGCTTATTGCTGCCATTCAACAGATGATTCCTCCTAGGAGGCCAAACCAGGAACTAGATGACAATAGGAGTGCAACTGGGACTCCTAGAGCACAGGGAAGCTACATGCATAGTTGATCGACCTACAAGGCCAACTTTCTTGAGAGAGGAGCCAGAAGAGGAAGGAAGGGGAGAACAGGAACCTGTGTTCATAGACAATCTGATAACAGTTCATGGTGAATGGAGTTTTCTACCTCCTGATGTCAAGGTGCATATGAACTTCGATCAATATATGAGGCAAAAGAGAGAAGCCACTAGAGCTAGGAAAGACAGAAGGCCTAGACATAGGGATTTGGAGTTTGCTACTAGCAAGCTCACCTTACCTTTCTTTGAAGGGAATGGGACAGTCACAATTCGATCATGGATTCATAAGTTGGACACCTACTTCACATTGAGGGCTATGACAGAGGGAGATGCAATAAAATTCACTACATTATATCTTGATTGAGTGACTCATGAGTGGTGGGATAACGGGATGGTCAAGTTGCAGCATGATGAAATCACCACCTATTAGGAGTTCGTAGATTTATAGTAGAGAAGTATGATAAAAAGGGTCCAGAATCCTATTTCAGACACCTAGCCCAACTTAGACAGGTGGGTAGTTTAGAGACTTACATTGGAGAATTCCAAAAGTTGTCATGTTTGGTAATCAACATTTCCGATCAGAGGTTGGTAGCATTGTTTATAGACGGACTTTTGGAAACATTGAAGGGATGGGTGAAGGCATTTGACCCTCCTACACTCCAAATAGCAAGGAAGAAAGCAAGGAGTACGGAACTTGCAGCTTCCCAAAGCAAGTTTTCATCCAAGGGATCCTCCTACAAAGATAACAAATCATTTCCTAAAAACAAAGAAAAATCACTTTAACAAAGATCAAAAGGGAAAATCAGCAGCAACACCTTTGAATAGAGAAACATTAAATGATTTGAGGAAAAAGAAATTATGTTTCTATTGCAAAGGACCCTATGATGCAAACCATGATTGTCCCTTAAAGCCTAAGTGGAAAGCAAACCGTGTTATGTGGGCATATTATGAAGATTTTGAATCTGATCATTCTGACCAGCAAGCTGATCAGGAAGAATCTGAGGCTGAAAATGATGAAAAAGAGCCTGAAAAGTTGGAAAATATGGATGTACATGAGGATGATAAACTTAAGGAAGCACTCCTCACTAGTATTCGGCAAGAAGGTTCTTTCAGAATGCGGGGTGTGTTGGCTGGTCAGAAGGTTATTACCTTGCTAGATACAGGTGTCACATAATTTCATTGATGCCAGGCTAGTGGAGAAAAGTGGGAACCATACTGGAAAATTTGAGGGCATACGCGTGAGAGTTGCAGATGGTTACACGCCTAAGTGTAACAGAATAATTACAGGTTTTCCATTGCGTGTTAACAATTATGAGTTCAAAACTGATTTTTCTGTGGTGACTATGGGAGCACTGATTTCGTGTTGGGTATGCGGTGGCTTCGTGACATAGGCAAGTTCACACTTGACCTTCATGAGATGGAGATGTCATTCAAGGTGGATGCAAAAACACATGTACTGAAAGCCATCAAGGATAGCACTTCAGAATGATCTCATTCAAGAGAATGGAGACTCATGCAGCATGACATGGTCGAGTGGGCAGTTGGGTGTATATTAATGCCTACACAACAGGGGCAGCAGAAAATAGAGTATCATCCCGATATCCAGGAGTTTAGAATCAAATATGGGAAGGTATTCAGTGACATCCCACCTGGTAGACCACCTGATAGGAGTAGTGAGCATATCATAGAACTTGGGGAGGGTGCTAAACCCATGATGATTACACCTTACCGACACCCAAAGCGTTTGAAGGATGAAATAGAAAAAACCATTCGGGAGTTACTCGCTATGGGACACATTAGTCCTAGTAAGTCACAATTTGCCTCTTCCGTTGTGTTGGTGAAGAAAAAAGATGGTACCTTGTGTATGTGTATTGATTAAAGGGTTCTGAATTAGAGGACAATCAAAAACAAGTACCCTATTCAACGTTAGAGAGAGAGATATGGAGAAGACAACATTTAGATGTCATTGTGGGCACTATGAGTTTGTGGTTATGCCATTTGGGCTAACCAACGCACCAGCTACTTTCCAGTCCACTATGAATAGAGTCTTCTAGCCTCAGTTGAGGAAATTAGTGCTAGTCTTCTTTGATGATATCTTAGTTTATAGCAGACTCTGGGAGGAGCATATTGGACATTTTAATACAGTTTTGGAAATTTTGGATATAGAGTCATTATATGCCAAGGAGTCCAAGTGTGATTTGGGTATGACAGAGTTATTGTACTTAGGCCACATTATCAAGGTAGAGGGTGTACGGGTTGATCTTGAGAAGATTCGCGCGATTGTTGATTGGCCTACACCTGAGAACCTCACTCAGCTACATGGATTTATGGGTCTATGCGGCTTCTATCACCGATTTGTTAGTGGATATTCACGTCATGGAGCATATTGCACACTCGGATACAGTTTTGGAAATTTTGGATAGGGAGTCCTTGTATGCCAAGGAGTCCAAGTGTGATTTGTTTATGACAAAGATACTATACTTAGGCCACATTATCAAGGCAGAGGGTGTACAGATGGATCCTGAGAAGATCTGCGCGATTGTTGATTGGCCTACACCTGAGAACCTCACACAGCTACATGGATTTCTGGGTCTATGCGGCTTCTATCACCGACTTGTTAGTGGATATTCACGTCATGCAGCACCTTTGACGGACTTGATGAAAAAGGGGGTGTTCATAAGGACTCTTGAGGCACAGGAGTGTTTCCAGAGGTTTAAGGAGCTTATGACTACATGCCCCATTCTTGCTATGCCTGATTTCATGAAGCCTTTTGAGCTTTAGTGTGATGCTTCCAATGAGCATATTAGTGTCGTGCTTATGCAGGATAAGCCCCTGATTGCTCATGAGAGTCGGAAACTCAAAGGCCCAGAAAGGACCTATACCATATATGATGACGAGATGTTGGTCATTACGCATGCATTGGCCAAGTTCAGGCAGTATCTTGAGGGCAGAAAATTTAGCATAAAAACTTATCATAACAGCCTGAGGCATTTCCTAGGACAACGAGACCTCAATGATCGTCAACAAAAGTGGGTTACTAAATTGCAGGCATATGACTTTGACATCACTTATGTTGAAGGAACCCAAAATGTTGTTGTTGATCGCTTATATCGCAGTCCAAATTTGAGCTCTATGGTCTAGATTTCAGAGGATTGGCAGCATATGATTGTGGCAGAGTATGCCAAAGACACTTAGGCTGTAGGAATAGTTGAGGGGTCTATTCAAGACAGCAGGTATAGAGTTGTAAATGAGCTGATCATTTACAAAGGCAGAATTTATTTGACCCCAAGATCGGAGATGAAGAGCAGGGTGTTGAGATTCTTTCATGATGAGCCAATGGCGGGACACCCGGGATATTTCAAAACATATAGGCAGGTTCGAGAGCGCTTCTCTTGGAAAGGGCTCAAAGCGGATGTCCTTAAATATGTCAGAGAGTGCCTTGTATGTCAGCAGAATAAACAAGAGCACACATACCATGCAAGACTACTTCAGCCACTTCCAATTCCTAACAGGAAGTGGGAATGTTTAACCATGGATTTCATTACCAGCTTGTTGAAAGCCCAAGGGAGAGATTACATATATGTGGTTGTTGATCGGTTGACAAAATATGCTCACTTTTTTCGATTACCACTACATATACAGCTACACAGGCAGCAAAGTTGTTATTCTGTGAGGTATTCAGACTGCATGGTTTGCCTTGAAATATTGTCAGTGAGAGAGATAGTCGACTCATGAGCCACTTCTCGTAGGAATTATTCAAATTGTGTGGAACCGAGCTTACTTCGAGCACCAGCTACAACCTGTAGACAGATGGGCAGACGGAGATAGTGAATAAATGGGTGTAAAGATACCTTAGGAACTATATTGCAGGGCAGCAAAAGGCTTGGCTGAAGTGGATTTACCTTTGTGAGTATTGTTATAATACCACTCACAACATGTCTATCCAGATGACTCCATTTTTGGCTTTGTATGGTTGAGGTGCCCAATTTTTTAGATTTACTGCTGAGAGATAGTAGAGTGCCTAGTGGTGGTGATTTGTTGCAGGAGAGCCAAGACATTGTGAGGACTCTCAAGGAGAATATTGCTAAAGCACAGAATCAGCAGAAGCAGTATGCAAATCAGAAGAGGACTAAGTGATTATTTGAGATAGGAGATCTAGTGTATTTGATGCTAGAGCCCTAACGATAGCCCACTCTCAGAAAGAGTGGTGCAGAGAAGCTTGAGCCATACTATTATGGCCCTTTCAGAATTATCAGACGGGTTGGTGAGGTTGCTTATGAGCTAGAGTTACCGGCAGACATCAGAGTGCATAATATATTCCATGTATCTCGCCTCAAGAAGGCATTGGGACACCGTGTGCTTCCTTCTGTAGTTCTACCACCCTTGGATGATGAGGGGAAGTTGATTTTGGTACCTGAGGCTATTTTGGATGTTAGGGAGAAACAGTTGAAGAGACGAGTCATCAAGGAATATCTGATTAAGTGGAAGGACTTGTCGGTTGAGGATGCTATTTGGGAGAGCAAGGATATATTACAGCATCCTAACTGGAGATTAGTTGAGGACAAGCAATTTCAGGGAGGGCAGACTATGATGTCCCCTTCTAGTTAACATCAGTCAGAAGAGTAGATTGGCCTATCATTGACCCTGGTAGGGCAATGAGGTTGGATAGAGGGTCCCTTTGAGGGATGCAGCGTTTTCAGTGGTCAGAGTTTTGCAGGATTGGTGTTCGTTTGAGGCCTCCAGGACTCTGTGTGCAGTAATTTCTATTTATAGTAAGTTCTGAGATGCTTATAGAAGGACCCCTGCTACTTTTAGAAATGGGGTATGGTCGTATGCAGCTTTATCATGTAAGCTCCCAGTCTAGACGACATTCAGAAATGTTGCGTAATAATGGATATATTAATGTTTATTTGGCCTAAATAAACATTAATGGTTGAGAGCTTCTATTATTAAAGTATTATAATTTTTTATCATAACTTAAGTGAGGGTCATGGCATCATTAGTTGGGGCCATATTGAGCATTAATTTTAATTATTTATTGGTGCGCCAACTATAGAGAAAAGAAATTAAAATGTTTAATGATTATTCATTTCTCATGTAAAGTCGTCCAAGCTGCTTTTCGAAGGGGTTCGACTTCTCTTTATAAGATAAAGTTATATATACTTCATAGAACTCGTAGAAGTCATTATGTTTTATGCTTTGATTGAAATTTCTTCTCTGGAGCATTGGAGTTTGTGAGAAACCAAGGGTTTCTACAGTCTTTCAAGCTTATCAGCATTGCAGAGCATACCATCTTCTTTGTAGCAGCACTCAGAGGGTGTGAAATATTGCCTGATATTGCTAATTGGGTTGGCTTCATTCAGGAGTCATCATTGTGCTGATTGGAGGGATTACTCACAGATGTTATTGATAGATTGGAGGCATATTTTCATATCAGATTGAGTGCATCGAAATGAGGAGTTATTGCTTGTTCATGGTGGTTCAAATTATTGCTTTTTGCTGGTTGTTCATCTGCCCTACCCTTTCTTCCATATATGCTTCGATTTTGTTGAAGAAGGCACCAAAAAAATCAGTAAAACTTCTAAGAGGGACGCCTAGCTGAACCAAAGTGTTTGATACCATCAGTTTGGGGGTTGGTCGCTAGTAGAAGGAGATACGACCTGCTATATGTTTGCTTTTCAGCCAGCAAGGGTTTCAAAAGAACTTCTACAAATAAAAATGGGTATGCTTTTTAATGCAACACATTCTAGTGCTATGTATTGAAGGAAAAGTAATAAAGATTGTCTACTATGCCCAAAGTAGTGTTAGTGTTAAATATCATAATTTTCCTTTCATGTTTATGCATTATTTTTCCAAGAAATCATCTCAAGAAAAAAAACACAAATAAACTTGAAAACAATTAAAACCAAAACAAAATATTTCAGTTCAGCAGATAGAGCCTTGGAAGGGTTCTTACATAGAACTAGTACTAGGTTCCATTGTACCTCCTATAGCAACAAGATTTTAGACGAAACATTCAAAACAAATCAAGAAAATATATATATATATATAAACATAACTAGTTTAATATCTTAACCATTTGTGAGGTGAAAAATGGGGAAAAGGTGCTCAGTAGCTTGTATAGGCAAACTAGGAACCTTTCGCCTCTTTCTAAATCAATACATTAGGAATGGAAACAACCCACTAGGCTTAAGAAGACTCAAGCGTTGAATGAGTTTAAGAGCTTCCCTTCACTGTTATGGATGGTTGATTGTATGAATGAGACGACGAAATGCAAGATCTAGGACTAATAGGAGAGAAAAGGAGCTTTTTGTAAAACAGAGACAGTTACCAGATTGATATGAAAATTTCGAGACTAGATCTGAGAAGCTAACACAGAGACTCAACTGAACCTGAAATCTTAGCCCAAATTGTCTATTAAAGGCGACCTAGAAGGTAGGCGGCGACTAGACTCACCCCTTCTTGTGGGAATCACCCTTTGACGTGCCAAAAAAGTGAAGAGGAAGCGCAGGATCTGAAGCAGACTATTGTGCCTTCCTGAATTTAAATCTGAATCTCTGCCACTTGTCACCTGCACAGAAAAACAAGGAGAATGTTTGGAGAAAGGGGTTTGCCTCAGTCAAACCCCTGTTTAGGAATTAACCTTGAAGTTGAACTGGAATTGCATAAAAAAAGAAAGTGTGTTGTCAATAGTAGAGGCTTTGTAAGCGCCTTACACCTTGACGATGCAATTGCTTCTTGAAATGAGATCACAAGTGTTGATGCAATAGCATGACTCCACAAAAACCTAAAAGGACATCATAGAAGAATGCTTGCATAATGATTTCTAGGCTTGCCACCATGAAGAGCTTGAATGCTCAATTGCTTGATATGCACTTGATTGTTCGGTTGAATCCTTTGCCTCCAAAATGGGAGAGGTAACATTGCTTTTATACCTCTCTAGGCCATTTTGGGGCTCAAAACTCGAAGGAGGCCAACTAAGAATTTGAAATCCTGCTCAAAACCGAAACACCTACCTCCAATGTTAGTGCATAAGGCGCACCTCCTAATGTACGGGTAGTAAAATTTATAGCTTGTGCGTCCTGTGCCACCCTTTATGCGGCAAAAATGGCTCAAATTTTTAATCGGGGATCAATTTTGACACGTGCGAAATCAGGGTCTAATAAGTGGAAATGTGTAAAATAGGCCACACATACTAATAGGGCCTAAGTACACGAAGGATAGTGTTTGAATGAAATAATTAAAGAGGGCACACGTATAATTAAGGTCCACATTATTTAAATGGAGAGAAAGGACTTAAATTCATAGCAAAAGTCTCGCAATGCGTAGAAGAATGAATACACACTAAAATGGGCATTACACGAGTGGAATTGGACACACTTAAGCAGTGCATACAATTTATAACGTTACAGCATGTTGATACATTTGTAGAATGAAAGGAAAAGAAAAAGTTGAAAACAAAACAAGCGAGTACTTGTTGTTTCTGGATATGATTGTGTTTTTTTTCCATCAATGTTTCAGACCACACTATGATCCATCATCAGGATGTTTCTTTTCCTTATGCTCTCTAACATCTTGATGATGGATCACAGAGTGATCCAAAATGTTATTGCAAAAAAAACATACACAAACATATCTAGAAACAACAGCAAGTAACATTATGGATCGTAGAAAACTAATATCCTTAAAAAAAACATAGTTCATTTTGTTGGCTAAATATTTTGCAAGTCACTAAGACTACAACTTGCAAAACGTGTGTTTTAGGCAGCAGTATGTGAGATTTCTCTCTCCTCTCAACAATAGGGGAGGCTCCCTTCTTACCGCAGGTGGCTTCAAGTAGAACTGAACTGTAACACATACAGTTCACCTTGCAACAGTAATACCAATGATGATTGACGTAAGAACAATCAAATGAGGCAGCAGTTGATTTATCTAAAGACGAAGTGATACAATGAGCTCAAAGTCTCCTGTCCTCACCTCGAATAAGTAATCTAATCTATTGTCCAATACTGAAGCTCAAAGTCTTCAATCCTTGGAGTGTATCAGCCACTAATTTCTATAGTAATCCCGATTCCCTGAAGCACAAAGTCTTCAATCCTTGGAGTGTATCAGCCACTAATTTCTATAGTAATCCCGATTCCCTGAAGCACAAAGTCTTCAGAAAACTTGAATTAAAGATGCTCCAATGATTTAAACAAAGAAACTATTTT
>MU226272.1:1233024-1250339 GCA_018584345.1 Thuja plicata | reverse complement strand
GACATGGCCAGGATTGCAGCAGCTATGACTGTAACATAGAAATTCCAAAAACAAAGAATTTCATCATTAAGAGGAAAGAAATCCATCTTTTATGCAAAAATGAACGGAAAGGACAGCCCCTTGTGAAGTGGAAAAATATGCATAGAAGTGGGATTTTATGGGATCAATGCATTTTTGGTAAGATAAGACAAGGGATATAATGTTCATGTTTTAAAACATGATGTATTGCATATGCGGACAACACTTTATGATTTCAAAGCATGATGGTATGTGCAAACTTTACATCTTCAAAATGAAAAGGTGGAGCTTTATGGGCTGATTGCACGATGGACAGCATTATGCACTTTCTCTCTTTTTTTTTTATGCATCTTTCAGGAAGATCTTCATAGGAACGGGGTTTTTAATCCCGACTGCATATAAGAATAGATAACATTCTCATATGCAACTTTCAGAAATGATGAGAGAGAAGAAGAAAGTATATACAAATAAAACAAAAAGAAAACAAACAAGAAAAGAAATAACCAAATTACCTTCCTTGGATGCAAAAAGAAAGACCAAATTCCTCTTCAAAGCAAAACTTGAGAAAAGAGATGAAATTCAAAATTGTTGTTTAGAGGAATTTTGCAGAGTTATATAGACTCCAGAATTGAAAAATTCTTGTCAAAACCAAAGCTAACATGATTGGTCTTGGCTTAGGGAAGGACAAATGTTCATCATGCAACAAAAATTGCATGCAAACAGCAAGAAAACATGAAGAATTCTTCAAGAACATGGCCTATGATCATGGCATGCCTTCCACCTCTTGTAAAGAAACAAGACTTCATCAAAGCAAGAAATTCGAAATTGCTATTGAGGGGGAAAAATAGTTCATCCAACTGCAGTTTCAAAGACTTTCCTTGGAAAAGAAGAAGTCCAAAGCTTTACTAAGACACCACAGGCAGTCCTCCACATAAAAAGCCTTTAAAAGCTGCACATTCATTGTGTCACAAACTCCAGTTCTTTTTAGAAAATAACCATAGCATGCTGTGGAGAAGCAATTTATGTTTGTGCATGCTTTAATATTTTATCAAAGCATAAGTGTTTGCACAGCATTAAAGACATGCCCAATAACTAATAGTTATCAGCGTTTTTTTTTCAAATGAAATAACATATGTATTAGCATATGTATTTCAACGCATATGCTAATACATATGCAATCCATTACCGCGGGCTGTATTCAAGAATGCACGAGTTAATTAAAAGTCAAACGATATGTTTTCACAACAAAAATCATCGCATATCGTTTGGGACGATTTAAAACACATATATTACATGCTTTACGTGAACCCAATGTTTTAATAGTTATCGGCACCTCCTTTGATAGTGTTGATATTTATCATATTACATATGCAATGATGATTAAATCATGCAAGCCCGATAACTAATAGTTATTTGGACCGCAAGCTTTATTAACAGAATAGCATATGGAAGCCCAGCGATATGTAATCATAATCCGGCAAGTTCACGGGATAAAACAAAACGCCACTTTATGAATAGGATAGTATATGCAAGCCCAGTGACTATTATCTATCCACGCCTCTTACTAATATCGCGGGCTTTTCTCAGTAAAGGAACATATGCTATATTATATGTAAAACATGTGTTGAGTTTAAAACATAGGCTCTAAAGTGATGCATGGCGTCAATCATGTAAAACAATATGTAATCTCATTAAAAATCAACGCCATGTTTAGGGGATAAAACTTTCTAATTCCGACGCCTCCCACTTTATTTATAACGTATGCTTTATTATTTAAAAACAATATTATAATAAAACTAATTATAATACATATCATAATTAGCTATTATTTTAATATTTGATATTATTATTATTACTATTTTAAAATAATAATAATAAATCGTTTTTAATTAAATAATAATTCACAATGAATTACGAGATTTACAAATTAGATGACTCTTTTTATAAATCTCATCTTTTATCTTCGTCGCTTTAAAATAAATTTATTTTAACAATATATGTATATGCAATAATCGTTTTTTAGAATCTATTTTAAACGCTAAAGAACTTTAAAATATTTGTATGTCTTAAAATTTTAACGATTTGATATGCGGATTCAATTCAAAATCACGCTATGATTAAAATTTCTAAGCAAAACTTCGCAGAGTGGCACAAAATTTTAAGATAGAAAGTAAAATCTATCACTCATACAAAATAAGTTTAAACTTTATGCGTTCAACCAGAAAAGACCATTTCTCTACTGACCTGGGAAAGACGTGGAAAACTGCTTGCAAAGCAACTGAAACACAAAGACGCCAACTAAACTGGAAACAAAAACGAAAAAACACAAAGATGCCAACTAAACTGGAAACAAAGCGAAAAAGAGAAACAAAGACTAGACGCTTTATAAGAAGTAAAATGGAAAAGGACCAAGGGATGACTGATCCTGCCAAATATAGCTTCTTGCAAAACCTCGACACCCTTAGAGAAAAACTCCTAGCAACCATTTGAGAATTGCGTAGGGTTGCCCCAATTTTGGGGAATGCAAAATTGAGGACACCAGCTGGCTCTGACTGGGGAACATTCCTTGTTTGTCCTTGAAAACAATGAGTGCAGAATCCAAACCTCTAAGTGCCTTTATCTACTCCATTGGGCTATAGAGTTAGGCGACAAAAAGAAAAAGACTCAAAACCTAAAAACTAAAAAAAACTAAAAAAGACTTGGACATTATTTACATTGATACTTATCTTGCCATTACTCAAAGTAATGCTTCAAATGTTGGGCACTATATGGAAGTGTGAATGGAGTACCATCACGATATGCCAGGATAAATGTGTTCTCTCCAGCGACTTGATGGATAGTGAATGGTCCTATCCAAAGAGTATCAAACTTTCCATGCATTCCTTTCGGTTCCCGTCTTTTGTCCCAGAGTAGGACATGTTCTCCAACCTGAAACTCCCGCTGCTTAGCCTTTTTATCAAAAAGTGCTTAAACTTGCTATTGATGTGCTCCAAGCCGATCAACTACCTGAGTTCTCTGTTCCTCCAAATGATGTAAGAACATTATCCGCTTCTCCAAGGAGTCTTGAAAAGTGCTATCTTCTATAGCCTTAGCCAACTTAAGAGCAGGAAGCTCAATAGTTATGGGAATTTCTGCATTTATACCATAAAGAAGCTGAAATGGTGACATCCCAATCGCTCTTTTTGGTGTAATTCTGTCTGCCCACAAAGCATCAAACAAAACCTTGTGCCACGAACGTTGGTTATCATCAACTAACTTGCGAATAGTGGTAACCAAGTTCTTATTGCTTGATTCGGCTTGACCATTTCCCTGAGGATAATAGTCAGATGAATGAGCGAGAGTAATACCATGCTCAAAACAAAACTGCGTAAGCTCTGCAGATGAAAAGGTTGCAGCATTATCTGTTATAATCCTTTTTGGCACGCCGAAGCGAGAAATGATATTCTCCTTCAAAAATGCACACACCACTACCGATGTTGCATGCTTCACTGGGATGGCTTCTACCCACTTAGTGAAATAATCAGTTGCAGTGAGGACGTAAGTATGTCCAGCACTGGATGTTGGGTTAATGGTGCCGATGAAATCAAGTCCCCATTGCTAGAAAGGCTCCTCAATCACAACTGGATTTAATGGTAAAGCTAAGAGCTTCTGCTTAGCAACAAACTGTTGACAACAGTCACACTTGCGTACCCAACTATATGCATCTTGAAACAGAGTTGGCCAGTAATACCTGGCTCACAAAATTTTATGAGCGGTCACTGGTGCTGAGAAATGCCCACCGCATGCCATGTCATGGAATGACTCCAACAAACGGATCTGTTGTGCTTTATCAACACAACGCAGAAAGTTTCCATCAAGCGAATGCTTGTACAAACCACTATCCCATAAGACAAAATGTGCCGCTCGAAGTTTCAAATTTCTTCTTTCCTTGTAAGTAAGATGCACAGGACATTAGCCATAAGTGAGAAAATAAGCGATATCTGAATACCACTCGTCAGTTGTACTAACAAACAACACTTTAGGCAAAGCCTCAAGAAGTTCTTTTTTTGGTTCATTCTCCGCCATTAGTTGACACAAACCTTTACCGCAAACCAGCTTAGCAGGGCAAATCTCAATATCATATTCCTGGATCTTAGCAACCTAGTTTCCTCTCTTTGTTCCAAATTCTTGTTGAGCCAGAATGGACTTCACTGTGGTATCTGGAACGAGAACCTCCACATGAGAATTTAGGATATAAAATCTGAAAGATTTTACGACTTTCACAACTACATAAGCATTCTTCTCCATCAGAGAATACTTCAACTCATGTGATTTTAGTGGACAACTCATGAATGCAATAGGAGACTCGATATCCTCTTTATTTTTCTGTACCAGAATTGCGGACATAGTATGCTCAGACGCATAACTATACAGGATAAAATCCTTAGTGTAGTCTGGGCAAACTAACACTGGCGCATGTGCAATTGC
The DNA here is from genome assembly GCA_018584345.1 of Thuja plicata. Taxonomy (NCBI): domain Eukaryota; kingdom Viridiplantae; phylum Streptophyta; class Pinopsida; order Cupressales; family Cupressaceae; genus Thuja; species Thuja plicata. Next base: position 1,245,854 of record MU226272.1, on the reverse strand, counting down.
TTCTTTAATCTCTTTGAAAGAGGCCTTCCCTTTTGGACTCCACCGGAAAACCGTCGTCCCTTTTATCATATTAGAAATATGACGAGTCCTTTCAGAAAAGTCAGGAACAAAGCACCTCAAGAAATTCACCTTCCCGAAGAAAGAATGAACTGCAGCCTTACTAGTAGGTAAGGTAAGATTTTGAATTGACTTGACCCGATCCGGATCAATTTTAATGCCTTCTTTAGATACAATGTGTCCCAGGACCTTACCCTCTGTGACTCCAAAGATAGACTTTTTTGGATTGAGAGAAATCCCATGCCTTCGACATCTTTCAAGCACTTGCCAAAGATGAATCAAATGATCTGAACGCTGCTTGGAAAAGATTGTCAAGTCATCAAGGTATACCACAATAAACTTGTCTATGATATCTTGAAAGGCTAGATCCATAGCGCGCTGAAAGGTTGCACCAGCATTTATTAATCCGAAAGGCATTCGATTGTAAGCAAAAGTACCCCAGGGTGTGGTAAATGTTGTTTTATACTGATCATCCTCCCTTACCTAAATTTGATTATAGCCAGAAAAGCCATCAAGCATAGACAACATTTGAGATCCAGTTACGGTTTGCAAAACATGATCCATTATCGGCAATGAATAATTGTCCTTCAAGGATGCTTGATTTAAATTACGAAAATCCACACAAATATGGATCTCGCCATTCTTCTTACAAACTGGAACAATATTAGCCACCCAGGTTGAGTGTTGTATTGGGAAGATAATCCTTGCATCGAGCATCTTCTGAATTTCAGATAAGATGGTTCCCGAGATTTTGGGATTATACTGTCGCTGCTTCTGCCTGAAAGGAGCAACTCCAGTCTTCAAGGGAATATCATGTTGTACTACCTTGGGCCGGAAAGACTTCAGGTCATCATATGAGTATGCTAATACATCAATGTATTCAGTTAAGAGAAGAATGAATTGATTTCTTTCTTCTGGTTTGCAACATTTGCCAATATTGACAAATTTAGGATCAGCTTCTGTATTCAAGTTATACCTTTCATATTCCATGACGGAGCTTGATCCGGCTTCTTGTTGATTCTTAACATAACGGTCATGTTTATCAAACAATCTTTCCAGGGAAACTAGTCCCTTAGGAATTTTATTTCCTTTTAACTGAATGACCTCTTCCCCAGTTTCAGGATTCTTTCTAGATGTATCCTCTCGAGAGAACTCCTTCCTTCGAAAAACAATTCATCAAAATTGTCCTTCGTTTCCAAGAAGTGGATGATTTGCTAATCATCATTGAATACTTGCCAATGATCAGAATTATCAGGAACACTAGGACGATATACTAACTGAATAGTATACCTATCCTGCTTGAATTCTTCATGTGGTACTAAGAAAGTTGCTGAAACTGCGAGCGAATCAGCTTTATCATTTATTTCTCTAGGAATTGCAGAGATGTTGAAAGCATCAAACAATCCTATATAGTCCCACACCAAGTTTCTATAGTGCTTGAGTCGCTCATTTTTAGTTTGGTACTGATTTCTTACTTCACACACCACAAGCTCAGCATCACCTTTGGCGTGTAAATTCTTAATTCCTCTATTCTATGCGGCATCAATTCCTAGAAGCAATGCCTCATATTAAGCGGTATTGTTGGTGTTGTTAAACTACAGCTTGTATGAGTATGGAAACTTCTCCCCTTGAGGAGAAATTAACACAACTCCTGCTCCCAAACCGGTTGCTGCGCAACTGCCATCAAACTCAAGTATCCATACCTCATTAGAATTGATTGTATCAGGGAACCGAAAGGCAGTTGGATCATCATTAGCTGGGGACATAGCTTTTTCAACCATTGTAAAAAAAAATTCTGGATCCCCCGGTGATATAGGTACTTCATCTGAAACTGACTCTTCTTCAACATCTGCAAATTTATCTTCATTTGATACAGAAGTTGATGCTTCAGATTGATAATCTTCAATAAACTCCGAGACTTCAGAGCTATGAAGATAATAGTTTCCCATGCCGGCTGATTCAAAAAGAATTTGAGAACGCGGGTCATCTGATTTCACCACTATGTACTTTGTTTCCCTCTCTGGAAGTAGTTTCTGCATAACCCCTTTAACAGGAATTCGTGCTTCAGACATGTCCATGCTCAGCTCTCCTCCTACATCTTTACAGAAATTTCGTCCCAGGAGCATACCATAGGAAGCAGGAACATCCGCAACAAGGACAGTCATCTTGATCTTCTTTTCAGGAAAGGAAGAGAACGCAAACTGAGCATCCTTGATCTGTCCTTTAAGTGGTACTTGTTTATTCTCCATGGAATAACAATTACCAAAGGATTTTGTCAAAGTTAAGCCTAGAGCATTAGCAACTTTAGCAGGCATAACATTATCTGACGCCCCAGAATCAATGACACAATTGCTTAACTTGTAACCATTAATCAGTAGGGAAATATAGAAAGGTTCTATTTTTCCTGGAACGGATGAAGGGATGGTTACCAAGTTGTTTGGAAGATTCTTTGAATCTGGGACAACAACAGAAGTCTGTGCGGGTTGAGATTCTTTGACAAAGTTATTAAGCCTTTCCAGTTGATCTGGGTATGCTTGCAAATATTCTACTTCAGACATCTGGATTTTAGTCTTTTTGGCATGGTCTATTATATCAAAAGCTTGGAACGAGCTTGCCAAGGACGTAAGGGAAATGTCTGTTTGATTCTTAGGATTAGACACACTAGGTTTCGGTACGTTGGTAGATACTGACTGAGGAGCAAAACTTGCTTGACTATTTTTAGGAAGAATAGGAAGAGGATTACCTCTTTTGGCAATAGTAACGGGCACCTGAGTACCTTGATTTGACTTATCTTCTTCTTCCTTCTTCCGTGCCATCTTTGTTTGAGATCGTGTCATAACTACATAAGCATGAGCAAAATCTTCCTCCGGATCGGTACCATCATAATGTACATACCCAATATTAGAGTCGCCAGCTGCTTCTTCATCTTCAGTATATTGAGCAGCATTCTCCTCCGCTTGATAATCATCTGGTGTTATACCAGGTTGATCGCTTTCATAATACCCCGTGGCTGTCCTGCCTAGCGGGGCTTCAAGAGCAAGCCTCTCCGAAGGAGGAGGAAGCTTTGCCTGATTCCTTGCCGCATAATTATGAGCAGTATTAGGAAATGTTCTCCTTGGAACGTCTTTATACGGGGCAGCGAATGACCCTTGAGAGATCTGCTTCTTCAGTGCTAGCACTTCATTTGCTAGCTTTTGAACCATTGGATCTGTACTACTTGAAGTAGACGCATCGTTGCAGGAATTTCCATTTGAAAAACCCCCTCTTGTCTTATCTTTGCGGATCTTTCCAGCCATGATAAGATCATCTTCAATCTCTGTTGCCAAAGTTTGAGCATTAGATAAATTTATAGGAACTGACCGTCTCAAAAGAAAACTTACTTCCGGCAACTGTGTATTGATGAAGAAACATTTTAGATTTTCAGGAGTAAGCCATGAAGCAGTAGGAATTCTATTTGCTAACTTATTGAATTTAGCAATGAACTCGCGCATTCCTTCCTGCGTGTCTTTCTTCATTGGAGTCAATTGAGCAAGCAAAGCATGCTCATCTTCAGCAGGCTTGAAACATTCTTCAAACTTGGTTTGAAGAGAATCCCAACTTGTGATAGAGCCAGTAGCAAGATGGAAAAACCAATCAGAAGCAATGCCCTGCAAAGTTTCTACAAAGAGCCTGACTGACACATCTTCATGCTCTACCCCGAGAACGCCATATGCAATATAGAAAGCTTTAATATGCTCATCAGGATGTTGCTTTCCATCTCCATAGAACTTGGGAAAGTTCTTACGAGATCCTAGAGGTAGAGTGTGTACAGGTGGAGTAAAGTCAAGAGGACCAAAAGCATTTCCCCATGGACCTGTGGCCATTGAATTAAAAGGTGGAGTAGATTGAACTAATGGTTCGAAAAAGGAAGAAGTCTCTTCACTAAAAACCAAGCTCTTTTTCTTTGATGGTGGATAACTGGTAGTCCGGGTAAGTGGTGATGTAGGAGCTAGAAGGGCAAGCCTAGCTTGCTGAGCAAGACTTGGTGCAAATTTTGATGATTCACCCTTCCTCCGTCGATAGTAGTACTTGAATTCTTCCAGCTTGAACCTCTTGGACCAACTTTAGAAGAAATCACCTTTGAAAATATTTTTAGATGTAACTTCGCTTATTTCTCTCCTGTAGAATAAACGATTAATCCTTTTCTCTTATTTCAGAAAGAGATTGCAAAGTGAAGGTGGATAATAGTTTTAAACTCAAAATAGTAATAAAATATTGTAAAAGAAGCAAAGTGTCCGTTAAAGGCACAAAGTCCTCCGTTGCTTCTCCGGGACGAGAAACTCAAATAGAAGCTCAAAGTCTTCTTAAATGAACTTCTTATCAACCTTGTGTTCGTATCCCCAGCAGAGTCGCCAAAAACTGTTGCAAGGTGAACTGTATGTGCTACAGTTCAGTTCTACTTGAAGCCACCTGCAGTAAGAAGGGAGCCTCCCCTATTGCTGAGAGGAGAGAGAAATCTCACATACTGCTGCCTAAAACACACATTTCGCAAGTTGTAATCTTAGTGACTTGCAAAATATTTAGCCAACACATTTGTAAAACAAAAAAGTAGGAAAAAAAACTTACCTCTTTTTCAAACATATTCTTCTAAAATCTACTTGGAAGCAAATGCACTCTTGCACACACATAGGAATACCAATGCAACTACTTCGCAACCTTCAATGATCAATCTTCAGTTATATTTGTGTTTACAAGCAAGAATGAAAGTCTAGAGAAAACAAAATGGTTTTTTGCCTTTCGCAATCAATGAAGTAAAATTAACTTGTTTTAAAGTTTTATGTTTAAGATGGCACTAGGCAAAGTCAAATGTGAAATAATTTTAGAAAAAGGATTAAAACCAAATGATTTGACCTGGCCCTGGGTTCTGTTAAACTGTATCAGATTTATATGTTAAGGAATTTTAATTTTATATTTTCTAGTGTTATGCAGATATATTATTATCAAATATCGAACTCTACACAATTCAATTGATCTGAAGGTAATCGCTTCTTTGCTCACCACAAAGTATCGCTGAGATATTTAGTATCGATCTGCAATTATTAATACACAGTATGTATTCGCTGTTATCACTTGTCTGGAATTATGATTCTACATATCACCAATGAGATGACGCGGTATCAATACATATATGTTGTGAAGCATGCCGTCTCACGTAGAGTCGTGCCTCTACGTGTCCGACTCATTAGTAACAATGTTTAGCAATGACAACAAGGGTTATTGTTTAGCGATAACGATACTATATGTTGTGCATTATCATTATCGATACCCACTGATAGTTTGGAACAATATAATTATTAAACATCAATAATTATATGTATATTCAGTAATATAGCTATTACTGAATATTCATATAATTACTGATGTTTATTATTACTAATAAATAATTATACTCAGCAGCGATATAGTAATAATATTATATTACGATTATGAGATAAACACAATCATAATATAATATCATTTACTGATAATCAGATCTCCAGTAGGTAAAGGATAGAGATCAAATGTTCAAGGCTGATAGGCCACTTATACATTTAATATATCAGTCAGAGTAATCTAATCGAATCTACACATCGTTAACACTCCCTCTTAGCTAGGGAGGAGACTTCCTATCCTTGTTGAGAACACAATAGATCCATTTATTGCATGAGAGAAAGATATCACCTCACTATGATATCAAGAGTTATGGCATGTCCATCAATATCACGTCACATGATATTCACCATAAATTCACAGAGTAATATCCACCACTATGGTATGTGCACAGGTATCAAGTCATGCGATACCTACCATAAGGATATTGGCTCATGGCATATCCACGGATATTAAATCACATAATATCCACCATGAATATCTCAGTAATATCATTCATCATGGCTTACCATAGATATCACGTCTCATGATATCCACCATTCAATTGATATTACTCAAGAGATAATCTAATTATTGTAAGATCGTCACCTTACAATAATAACCAATAATACAAGTGTTTATCATTGAAAGATCATCACCTCTCAATGATGTTCACAGGGGCCCATGAAGTCATGGAGTCACACACGACATTATAATAGATAAAGAGTTTACACATTAAACATCTTAGAATATATTAGTACAATAATTTAACATTGTTCAGACTCAATCTCAGATAAGGTTAAATTATCTACCATACACAAGCTTACCTCGAAAGTATTCAACCTTTGTCTTGGTGAGAGGCTTGGTGAGAATGTTTGTCGTTTGTTCACTTGTACTAACATATCTCAATTGAATAACATTCGTTTCCACCATGTCTCTAATATAATGGTAGGGAATTTCTATATGCTTTGATCTATCATGAAACACAAAATTTATTGAAAGCTTTATACAACTCTGGTTGTCACACTAAATGATAGTAGGATCCAAGGATTGTCCAAACAATCCTACAAGAAGTTTCCTTAGCCATACAGCTTCTCGAGCTCCCATGGATGTTGCAATTTACTCGGTTTGTGTGGAACTTTTTGCAACTGAGGATTGCTTCCTACTAAACGAGGATATCATAGCTAAACTTGAGCTAAAACAACACCCTGATGTGATTTTCCAATCAACCACACTTCCATCCCAATCTGAATCAGTATATCCATGCAAATTTAGGTCTACATTATTATACTTCAGACCGCATCCAATTGTACCACACAGGTATCTAAGTATGTGTTTTGTTGCCATTAGATGTAACTGTCTTGGTTTACTCATAAGCTGACTATGTGCACTCAGTGCATAACAAATGTTAGGTCTAGTATTGACTAGGTACATCAAGGACCCAATCATTTGTCTATAAAGAGTGAGATCTACCAAGTTTGAGTTAGTTGCATCTTCAATTAACTTATGCAAGTTGGTTTCCATGAGTGCAGCAATTGATTTACAAATCATCATTCCAAATCTTTTTAGAATGTCGATAGTATATTTCCCTTGATTTAAGATGATTCCATCAGTCTGCTACCATACTTCTAAACCAAGGAAATAGTGTAAAGGACCTAGATCCTTCATGTCAAATTTAGATGCTAGTTCTTGTTTACATTTAGTAATGAGATGGTCTTCTCCTGTAATCAATAAGTCATCAATATAAAGAATGAGAATCAACATTTCACCATTAGTTACATTGAAATATAGATTCGGATTTGCATCATTCTTGGAGAAGCCCAAGCCTAAAAGGTAATGATCTATCCTCTCATACCAGGCGCAACGAGCCTGTTTAAGACCACACAATGCCTTCTTTAATTTGCAAACATCAGATTCTTTTCCATGTATTAAAAATCCTTCAGCCTGCTCTAGGTATACTTCCTCTTCTATTACACCATTAAGAAAAGTAGTCTTTACATGCATTTGGTGGATCTTCCATCCTTTTGAAGCAGCAATAGAAATCACAGTACTGACAGAAGTATATCGAGCTTCAAGAGCAAATATTTCTTCGTAATCAATCCCTTCCTTTTGAGAAAAGCCTTTTGCAACAAATCTTGCTTTATATTTTTCAATATTGCCATCTGCAGCACGTTTGATTTTGAAGAGCCATTTAGATGAAATCACTAATTTATCTATTGGTCTAGGTACATTGTCCCAAACATCATTCTTAACGATAGATTGATATTCTTGTCATAGCATCTTTCCCAACTTGGAGTTTGAAGGCTTTCTCAAAACTAGTGGGTTTTGACTCGATGATTTCACTCATTAAGGCAACATAGCTTCAGTACCTGTGTGGTCTTTTGCTTTCCCTGAAGGTTCCTTTTGCTGCTGCAAAACTTTCAACGTCTTGAATCATTTTCCTTGCCCATAGAAGTCTTTTCAGGTTCACAGCGGTGTCTCTCATCCCATCAGTAGGATCCAAAGGCTCATTTGGATTATCCTCTTCCATAAGTTCATGGGTCTCCCTCTAAATCTCAGAAGCATGATCTTCTTCCATATTTTGAGGAGACTCTTGATCTTCAATGTCCATCTCATGAATGTCCTTGAACCTTTTGAATGCAACATCTTCTTCAAAGATTACATCCTTGCTTAGCTCAATTAATTTATGTTCTGGAATATAAATCCTATACGCTTTAGAGGTTTCATTGTAACCTACAAATATTCCCTTTTTTGCCAGAGGGTTCTAGATTAGATCTCATTTCTTTGGGTATGTGAATGTATACAGGGCAACCAACGATTCTTAAGTGACCTATATCTGGTTTTACTCTGGAAAATGCTTTTTCAGGTGTTTTATTTTCCAAAGTGGTGTGAGGACATCTATTTTGAATATAGACAACAGTTCTAGAGGCTTCAGCCCAAAAAGAGGTATGGAGGTTTTGGTCATGCATCGTGGCTTTAGCTGCTTCCACAATGGTCCTATTTGTTCTTTCAGCCACACCTTTTTGTTGGGAGTTATAAGGAGCACTAAGCTCCCTCTTAATCCCAGCATTTTGTAATGACTGTCTAAGTCTGTACTCAACGGCGACTGTAAAGTTCTGACTTAGGAGATCAAAATTGCCTTCGTTTATTTATTTAGAGCTTCCACTACGAGGGATTCTTGTTTCTAGTTTGATATTTCACAATAGTAATATAACCAATGAATAGCATCCCATAATAATTCTGAAATGTGCAAGAGTACTGCCTTGAACAAAATCGTTATTCTACAATAACACATAAGATGCCTATACTCTTTGCTTTCAGACTCATAATACAAGGAAAAGGAATATCTCTTAACTCAAAAGATGACGCCTTTAATATTGCATATTTTTCCACCATATACAATAACCAAAAACATTAATGCACAGCACAATAAGGTAAACACGATACAATCGGGCTACCTTGTTAACGCCATGCATGTCGCAGTGAGAATGGTGAATGTGGTTGGTAATGGAAACACTCACTACCTCTACTATCATACCCAACTGTTGAATTCCCCAACACTGAGTGTCGTCTATTATGGACGTCCCGCGATAGCTTCCACAGGTATTACTGCTATCAAAGATGGCGCGTTTGATGAAACCGCGCGGCTAACCACACTAATCTGCCACGGCCCTTGCTGCAGTCACGAGGCCTGAGATACTCCACCTTGACTCCGCTATCCAACACACCTCCAACGATGTCTAACACACCTCCAACGTTGTCCACGAATCGGGGCCTCTTCACGTGACTGGAGAGTATTTCACTCACTATTTCACTGTCATGGGAGTTCCAGTCATTTCGAAACGCATTATGATTTCTCTATTGAATGTATAAGCAAGATTCAAGCTGACTTACAAGTAAATGGTTCTTTTGGAATGATGTACCAGAACTGTTTGCTTCCTTTTTGCCTCTGTTATTAAGCTCACATACGAAATCTGAATGATTCCATCAATGCTGAGATATTGGGGCTACGTCCAACTTCTCTGTTTTTCCAAAGGGTTTCTGTCCTTAAGAAAATATGACCAGTCACAAGTGCAACCAGAATTTTATATTCTTTGTTTATAATATTTTCATTGTGCTTTTCCCAAGAAAGCTTTGTTCTTTTATAACCTCGAAGTGAGGGAAAACTCCACAATGTAAGCAATGTGGGATAAAGGTGCCCACTTAAGTTATTTAAGTCACTTAAGTCACTTTTATAAAATAAAGTAACTTAAAGTCATAAAGTGACTTTACAATATATTTTTATAAAGTAAAGTGACTTTACTTTATAAAATGAGCCCAAATAATAAAAGCTCGCCCACTAAAGCCTGTGACTGGCTGACATCCTCTGAAAGAAGCCTTTAGCCTATCTGGATGGGGGAGATGGACTAACTAGGCCCCATACTAGCTTACTGCAAAATTGGGGACATTACAGTCGTCCCTTCCCAGGATTGCTTGCCCTCAAGCAATCTCAATGCAAGGTGTTGCAAAATAGACTCACCCTCCCATGTAGCATCCTCTATCGGTAAGTCCTTCCATCGAATCAAGCATTCTTTGATAACCCTATTCCGCAGCTTCCTCTCTCTGATTTCGATCACCTCAACTGGCACCAAAACCAATTTACCCTCCTCATCGAGTGGGGGTAGTCCAACTGAAGGGACTATCTATTGTCCTATTGCCTTCTTGAGGCAAGACACATGAAAATCATTACGAATCCGGCTGTCGGCCGGCAGCTCGAGCTCATACGCCACTTCACCCACCCTCCTGGAGATGCGATAGGGACCATAAAATCTAGGCTTGAGCTTTTCCGATCCACTCTTCTTAAGAGAACTCTGCCTATATGGATGGAGACGAAGGTAAACCAAATCCCCTACCTCAAAAGTCCGCTCTATCCGGTGTCGATGAGCATACATCTTTTGTTGATTATGTGCCCTATGAATGTTCTCCCTGAGAGACTTAAGGATATCCTGATGGTCCTGTAGCCAGTCTCTCGCAATCGGCGCCCTGCTGTCCTGAAGAGCCAAGTCTATGAAAGATAATGGCTCGCTGCCATAGAGAGCTTGAAATGGTGACATGCCAATAGTCATATGGTAGGTCGAGTTGTAGCAAAACTCCCCCAAGTACAGCCATCTTACCCAGGCCCTCTGCTGCCCTTCTACATAATTACAGAGATAACCTTCTACCCACTTGTTCACGATCTCCGTCTGGCCATCCGTCTGCGGATGGTAACTAGTATTGGGAGTCAACTCGATGCCTGCCAATCTGAATAACTCCTGCCAAAAGGTGTTGAGGAATTTAATGTCCCTGTAACTCACAATGGGCTTGGGAAAACCATGAAACTTGAAAACCTCTCGGAAGAATAATTCAGCCACCTGTGCAGCTGACCAATCTGCTGAAATGGCAAAGAAGTGAGCAAACTTAGTAAGTTTGTCCACCACCACATAAATGTTGTCCCTGGCCTGTACTCTCGGCAAACCAGTAATGAAATCCATCGAAATACCTTCCCACTTCTGGGAAGGAATCGGTAGGGGCTGCAGTAAACCGGTGGGGTGATCGTGTTCGAACTTGTTCTGCTGACAAGTCTAACACTCTCTGGCATGCTAGAGGACATCGTCCTTGAGGCCCTTCCATGAGAACCTCTCTCTAACCTGTCTGTAGGTTTTTAAAAACCCCGAATGTCCTATTGTGGGTGCATCATGAACAACCCTCATTATCTTAGCTTTAAGTTTAGAATTTGGCACTAGGTAAATACTGTCCTTATAGAAGATGATGTCATCCATTACCTTGTACCTGCTATCTGGAAGTTGCCCGTCCAAAATCTGACATGCTTGAGTATTTTTAGAATACTCAACCAGTAAGTGGGATTTCCAATCTGCGAAAATCTCGGATAGAACACAAGCTGCAAGTGAAGGTCTCCTAGAAAGTGCGTCAACCACAATGTTATTCTTTCCCTTGACATACTCAATGTCAAAATTGTACGCCTAGATCTTACTAACCCACTTCTGTTGTCTGTCGTTCAACTCTTTCTGCTCCAAGAAGTACCGCAAGTTGTGATGTGTGTTAACTATAAACTTGTGGCCCACCAGATACTGCCTGAATTTAGCTAAGGCGTGCATGATGGCAAGCATTTCCTTGTCATATGTGGAGTACAAACTCTCGTTGTCCTTAAGTTTTCTGCTCTCGTAGCCTATGGGATGCCTGTCCTGCATCAATACTGCACCAATTCCGTTACCTGAGGCATCACACTCTAAAACAAACGACGAGAGAAATCTGGTAGTGCTAGAACCGGACACGTGCTCATGACAGTCTTGAGTCTATCGAAGACTACCTCTGTCTCATCTGTCCACCTGAAAGCCCCTTTCGAAGTAAGATCGGTGAGGGGTGCTGTTGTCTGAGAGAATCCCTTTACAAACCTCCTATAGTAAGAACATAACCCCAGGAACCCTCTCAAGTTTGACACATTCCGTGGTGGTGGCCAATCCTGGATTGCCTGTATCTTCTCCTAGTGGACCTTGACTCCATCTGCCCCTATCACATGTCCCAGATAGAGGATCTCTGTCAACCCAAACTCACACTTGGATTCTTTTGCAAATAGAGACTGACTCTCCATGATGCTAAGAACCTCATCCAAGTGTCTCAAGTGCTCCTCCCAAGTCCTGCTGAAGACCAAGATATCATCAAAGAATACCAAAACACTCTTGCGTAACTGTTTCTTGAATAAATGATTCATGCAAGACTGAAAGATGGCTAGTGCATTACTGAGCCCAAATGGCATCACTAGAAACTCGTAGTGCCCGTAATGACATCTAAATGTCGTCTTATGAACATCCTCCTCATGGACACGTATCTGATGGTACCCTGATCAAAGATCTATCTTCGAGAAGTAAACTGCCCCATGTAGCTTGTCTAACAGGTCATCAATCTGGGGAATAGGGTACCTATTCTTAATGGTCCACTTATTCAGTGCACGGTAATCAATACACATGCAAAGAGTACCATCCTTCTTCACTAAGACCATTGAAGAAGCGAAGGGAATGCAACTGGGCCTGAGATGTCCCATGTCTTGGAGCTCCTTTATCGTCATCTCTATCCTCCTTATAATGCCTCGGATGACGATAAGGTGTAGTAATAATGGGCTTAGTGCCCTCCTCCATCTCTATGATATGCTCAAATCCCCTATTTGGAGGTATGCCTAGCGGAATGTCCTCGAAAACCCGCTTCTGCTTATTAAGCACCTACAGAACATCAAAGTGAACCTGTTGCCCTGAATCCGGTGTGGGTTTAGAGGATATGAAGCACTGGGCTGCCCACTCCATGTCACTATGTCTCATGATGGCCTCCATCCTGTGGGTCGATACTAATCTAGG
>MU226272.1:1214847-1232974 GCA_018584345.1 Thuja plicata | reverse complement strand
CTGTTGCCCTGAATCCGGTGTGGGTTTAGAGGATATGAAGCACTGGGCTGCCCACTCCATGTCACTATGTCTCATGATGGCCTCCATCCTGTGGGTCGATACTAATCTAGGCCCACCATCTGGCATGGCCTTAAGAATCACCTGCTGATCACCCTACATAAACTCCAATTGTTTCAGCTTGTGATCAATGGTGTACCTCCCTAGAGGCTGCAACCACAGCATACCCAAAATCGCATCCAAACTGTCTAGGTCAATGACATAAAAGTCTACCTCTAGAAGGTTATCTCCAAAGTGAATTGGAAGACCGGTGATCTTCCCTGTACAGCTCAACAAGTCCCCTCCTGCCACCTTGACCTCAAACTCTGGAATGTCATCTACCTGTAACCTCCTCCTGGAGACCATAAATGTGCTGATAAAATTATGTGTAGCACATGTATCTAAAAGGCAAACAATCCTCTACCCTATAACCACTCCTTTCAAACGAAAAGGGTGACATGTAGGAATCCCTGAAAGGGATGCTAAGGTAACTGGGGGCTGCACGGGAGGGGCCTTCTTCTTCTTTCCTACTGCTGATTGCTCTACCTGAGCCTCCTCATCGTTGTCCTCATCGTCGCCCTCATACTGCTCATATTCATCCTCAGAAGCTACCTCAATATAATGTAGCTTGCCTTTCCCAAGGCAAATGTGATCTGGAGTCCAAGGCTCCCTGCAAGTAAAGCATAAATTCCTCCTCAACTCATTTCTAGTCTCAAAATCCTTCCTAGGAGGCATACTCTTATTCTGATTTTTACCTTTCTGGAATGAAGAGGATCCCTTGAAAGGTTTCTTAGGTGGCTGTAAAATGGAGGAAGGTGAATCCAAATCATGAATTAACTTAATAGCATCATCCAAAGTGTGGTTTGAGAACTCTAACCTGCCCTCTGAATTTATCCTGCAAGCCCTCGATAAACAGCATTACCTTTCTCTTTTCTGACATCTCCGGAGCCATAATGGAGATCCTCTGAAACTCATCAATGTAATGCTCCAATGACCCACCCTGTTTCAGCTATGCTAACTCCCTGTAGTAGACCTCTATGTCCTTCCTATCAAAACGGGTGATCAATCTCGTGTTGGAGATCTCATAGGAAGCAATCAATCTGTGATCCTGGGTGACAAGGTCGTGATGCCACCAATCATATGAAGCTCCCTCTAAATGCATAGTGGCAAATTCAAATGCCTCAGTCTTCAACATGGGTTTGAGAGTCAAGAAAGTATCTAGCTTGTGAATCCAAGCTCTAGCATATGTCCTACCGCTGCCATCAAATGTAGGCAGAGTCAACTTGTTCATGGCATGTTTTAAGTCCATGTTCGGACCCCTGGGTCTTCTATCCTGTTGGTTCCTACCGAACTCTCTTCTGAACCATGTGTTGCGGAAAAGTCAAATCTGCTTTGACATGGTTTGGCAACATATTCCACTCGTCATGCATGGTCATCACATGCTCTGGAAGAATGCCTGCGGCCTCTGGGGGTATTACTTCTTCCCCTGCATTAATATCTGCAAAGTTAGGTATGAGGGGCCTATCAGACATACGAGTGGGGGCCCTAGCTGCCCTAGGTGATCCTGCTACACTGCCTCCACCACTGTGATGGTTAGTGGGCTTCCTAGCTGTGACTAACAACTGTTGGATAACCCATGTAAGCTGGTGTAAAACATCAACAATATGGTCTTGTACATCTTATATCTATCTCAGTGTCTCCCTGGCCTCTCTATCTGTCTCGTCAGTCATTTTCCTACCTGGAATGGCCTGTTCCAAAACAAACTCCTCGTTTTCTATATGAATGGTCTCAATGTCAACCTGTACAGAAGAATTTGTCTGTTCCTTCTCAACCCTGTTATGTCTAAATCCGGGTATCCTGTGCCTGCTATGCATACCTGGCTAACATGGCTACTGCTGGACCAGAATGAAAATCTGATAATAATAATCCCACTAGGATGGCAAGATCAAAGCTCTGATACCACTGTAATGATTCTGTCCAAGTCTGTACTGAAAGGCAACTGTAATGTTCTGACTTAGGAGATCAAAATTGTCTTTGTTTATTTATTTAGAGCTTCCACTATGAGGGATTCTTGTTTGTAGTTTGATATTCACAATAGTAATATAACCAATGAATAGCATCCCATAATAATTCTGAAATGTGCAACAGTACTGCCTTGAACAAAATCGTTATTCTACAATAACACAAAAGACGCCTATACTCTTTGTTTTCAGACTCATAATACAAGGAATAGCTCTTAACTCATAAGATGATGCCTTTAATATTGCATAATTTTTCCACCATATACAATAACCAATAACATTAATGCGCAGCACAAAGGTAAACACGATACAATCGGGCTACCTGGTTAACACCATGCTAGCCGCAGTGAGAATGGTGAATGTGGCTGGTAATGGCGGCACTCACTACCTCTGCTATCGTGCCCAACTGTTGAATTTCCCAACACTGAGTGTCGGCTATTCTGGACGTCCCGCGATAGCTTCCAGCAAGTATCGCTGCTATCAAAGATGGCACGTTTACTGAAACCCCGCGGCTAACCACACTAATCTGCCACAGCCCTTGCTGCAGTCACACGGCTTGAGATACTCCACCTTTACTCCGCTGTCCAACACACCTCCAACGTTGTCTAACACACCTCCAACGTTGTCCACGAATCGGGGCTTCTTCACGTGGCTGGGAGAGAATTTCACTCACGCCTATCAATCAATGTTCCTTCCGCGTGTTGAGATTGCTAATATGGTGTTGGACTCCACTACCACTGTCGTTTCCTTATAACCACCTGCGTAATAAGAATGGAGATATCTGCACTAATCTCGGCTACCTCAAATGGGAGTTCCAGTCATTTCGAAATGCACTATGATTTCTTTGTTGAATGTATAAGCAAGATTCAAGCTGACTTACAAGTAAATGGTTCTTTTGGAATGTTGTACCAGAACTGTTTGCTTCCTTTTTGCCTCTGTTATTAATATCACAAATGAAATCTGAATGATTCCATCAATGTTGAGATGCTGGGGCTACGTCCAACTTCTCTGATTTTCCAAAGGGTTTCCGTCCTTAAGAAAATATGACCAGTCACAAGTGCAACCATAATTTTATATTTTTTGTTTATAATATTTTCATTGTGCTTTTCCCAAGAAAGTTTTGTTCTTTTATAACCTCGTAGTGAGGGAAAACTCCACAACGTAAGCAATGTGGGATAAAGGTGCCCACTTAAGTTACTTTAAGTCACTTAAGTCACTTTTATAAAATAAAGTAACTTAAAGTCATAAAGTGACTTTATAATATATTTTTATAAAGTAAAGTGACTTTATAATATATTTTTATAAAGTAAAGTGACTTTACATTATAAAATGAGCCCAAATAATAAAAGCTCGCCCACTGAAGCGTGTGACTGGCTGACATCCTCTGAAAGAAGCCTTTAGCCTATCCGGATGGGGGAGATAGACTAACCAGGCGCCATACTGGCTTACTGCGGGATTGGGGACATTACACATTACTACAAAAGGTTTTGAAATTATTAGAGGTAATTTCTCCTCCATTATCTGATCTTCAGGTTTTGATCCTTTTCACAGACATATTTTCTACTAGAGCTTTGAATTCCTTAAACCTCATAAGTACTTAATCAGACTCTTCACTTTTCAAAAAATATATCCAAGTTTTCCTAGAATAATCATCAATTAAAATAACATAGTATAAGAAATCTCCTAAAGATGTTGCAGTCATTGGCCCACATAAGTCTGAATAAATAAGTTCTAACATATGTTTAGATCTACTTTCACTATTATGGAAGGTTCCTTTAGTGTTCTTTCCCAAGGCACATCATTTGCACATTCCTTCATGTTCTTGTTTAAGTTTAGGTTAACCTGTCACCATTTTCTCCATTGAAGGTAAAGCACGAAAATGGAGGTACCCTAATCTTCTATGCCAAATCTCACATGTATTTGAAGATTCATGAATTAGGGCCTGGGAAGGAGTAGTGCAAAGTTTATATAAACATCCATGTCAAACTCCTATGGTGTGAGCTTTCTTGATATTTGACCTCTTGGACCATGCTAGGACTTTACCATCCATGAAGGTAATTCGGTATCCTTTGTCTTCCAAGGCTGATATGGAGACCAAATTTCGCTTGATTCCTGGAACAAATAATAAACCTGTCAATTGAAGGGAGATGCATGATATTAAGTGTATAGTAGAAGTTTCGATTCCTTTCACAGGATAGTTAGAATCATCTCCAATGGTAACTTCCTCATCTGAATTTTCCACCAAGCTATCTAGATGTTCTCTAAATCCCATGATGTGGCATGATGCCCCACTATCAATAACCCAAATGTTATGGCTGGTTGTTACATTACTTGACAGGGCTGAATAAAATACAAGTCTCTCTAAGTCCTTTTCCGAGCCTGCCTTACTCACTTCAGCAATGGAGGCTTGAGGTTTCGGCCTATCAGGACATTTCATTGCATAGTGACCATATTTGTCACATCTGAAGCATTGTACTTTGGACATGTCCCTAATTTTCTTGGATGAGCATTTTCCATTTGATTCTGTCGTTCTTCCTTTTGAAGTTTCTTGTCTTACCCTTCTTGTGTGGATGAGAGGTTAGAACTTGTATGTCTTCATTTGTGGAGTTTTGTCCAATCCCTCTTGTGAATAACCTTGACTCTTCTTGAATGCAATCAGTTTTTAAACGATCAAACTTAGGAAGTTTAGATCGAGCACTTATCCCTTGAATGAATGCTTCCCGAGATGTTGGAAGTCCATTGAGAGCCAACAGGGTTAATTCTTTGCTATCAACTGTGTGACCAATTGTGGATAGCTGATCTCTTAGTTCTGTTATCCTCATGAAGTAGGATGTGATGGATTCTCCTTTGATCATTTTCACATAGTGGAGTTGTTGTTTTAGTGCAAGAGCCCTGCTTGTATTATTTACTTCATACATGCTCTCTAATGTTTTGAACATATGGTAGGCTGAATCCAAATTAGAGATGATTGGTACAATGTGGTCTTTCACAGCATCCACCAGCATCTTCATGGCTTTATTATTCTTTTTCGTCCATTAAGTTTCTCACTTTCTTCACCAGGTTCAGGTATGACTCCTTTCACAAATGTATCTAATTCGTTTTCCCTTAAGGCAAGCATAATTCTGAATTTCCAAGATATGAAATTTGAGGCCCCTTCAAGCCGGTCCTCGAATCTAACACCATTCATCATTTTTTTCAGAATATATAAAGAATTCTAGAAAATATTAATGGTAGTTAGATGATCTCTGCCTATATAAATCTGATCGGATCTTCCTTATGCTGGCTCTGATACCATGCTAAAGTGTATCAGATTTATATGTTAAGGAATTTTAATTTTATATTTTCTAATGTTATGCAGATAAGTGTATCAGATTTATATGTTAAGGAATTTTAATTTTATATTTTCTAATGTTATGCAGATATATTATTATCAAATATCGAACTCTACACAGCTCGATTGATCTGAAGGTAATCGCTGCTTTGTTCACCACAAAGTATCGCTGAGATATTTAGTATCGATCTGTAGTTATTAATACACAGTATGTATTCGTTGTTGTCACTTGTCTGCAATTATGATTTTGTGTATCACCAATGAGATGGCATGGTATCAATACATTTTAGCTGTGAAGCATGCCGTCGCACATAGAGTCATGGCTCTATGTGAAACCACATGTAGAGGAATGGTATCAATATCATTCCTCTACATGAGGCGATCATTAGTAACAATGTTTAGCAATGACAACAAGGGTTATCGTTTATCGATAATGATACTATTTGTTGTGCATTATCATTATCGATACCCATCAATAGTTTGGAACAATATAATTATTAAACATAAATAATTATATGTATATTCAGTAATATAGCTATTACTGAATATTCATACAATTAGTGATGTTTATTATTACTAATAAATAATTATACTCAGCAGCGATATAGTAATAATATTATATTATGATTATGAGATAAACATAATCATAATATAATATCATTTACTGATAATCAGATCTCTAGTAGGTAAAGGATAGAGATCAAATGTTCAAGGCCAATAGGCCACTTGTACCTTTGATTATATCGGTCAGAGTAATCCCACCGAAGCTACATATCTTTAACAGGTTCTGCACGATTCTACATGGTTTGTTCAAGGTTCACCCAAGTTTATCCAAGATGGACCCACAATTGATAAAATATGCCCACCAAGAATTTGACACTAGTCCAACCAACACTGCAAATCCAGTTGAAACAAGACCCAGTCCAGGGGTAGATGCCAGCAAACAAGCAACATAGTTCACAATATATGTTCTTTTTTCAGTTTGATAAAGATTGCCAACAAGAGAATAGATGTCAAAACTTCTTCCATGTGTAAATTGTCTTTACCTCCCTACAAAATATGAGGTCTACCAAAGAGGCTTCAATCATAGGAAATGAGAAGATAAAGCATAAATATAGACAAAAATGTTGAAGATTTGGGGAAATAAGAGAAATGAAGATTAATAATTTTAAAAACGAAAAAGCATTGGACTCCCCAGATTTCACCCTTCACACTGCAGTTTGCTAATATGTGTGAACAATCATTCAGGGGGATTTTAAAGATAAATTAAATTCTATAGCATTTAATAGGTTCCAAACTCTTAAGTAAAATTGTTATACCCACAGCCACCTTGAAGATTGGCATGGTAGAGTTGTTTGTGGATTAAAAATTGGTGGAGAAGGGCATATAAATGTAACAGGAAAAAAAAATAGCCAAAAAAATCAGATTAGCCATAATATGCATTTAATAATTGTAAATTGTATGTTCATCTTCAAACTTAGGTCAAATACATATTTTGAAGGGAAAACTATCACCAACCATTCAATAAGTTTTGCCTGCCAATCTGTGGTTGTATAATAATTTCCTTCCCTCAAATTTTGCCTATGCAGAAAGTAACATTTGAGGTGTTTCAAAAGTATATTTGGGTATTGAAAAACCTATGCAGAGGAAGACTATTGAATCTGATTCTCCATGAAATGACCAGCACCAAAAAATAAGCAGAGATTTAGTAATAAGGCAGATAAAGCAGTGAAAGAGACAAGGAACCTCAAACGTTTGATTGATAAATTGGAATATCCACATAGAAACAAGGTTCAGTTTCTTATTGGTTATATTAATAAACTGTAGGAGACATATTTAGAAAGTGCAATTATTCTTGTTTGCGTCGGATTTGGATAAAGGAAAAAAAACATGAAGATGATATATTAGTGAGGTCACATTATTTGAGGGCAGTGGAGGTTAACACTCATCTGGGGTCATTTTCCTATGGAAGAGATATAAAAGCGGTTCACCATTCTCATAAATGCACCAAAAACATAACAGCAGGAACAACTGATCTGTGAGTATCAAGAACAATCTAATATATATCCAGTAGTGGAAAAATAGACCTCGAGAAGTGTCTCCCACCAAATTTTGACCTTGGGGACAAGTCATTATACCAAAGAATCAAGTTGTTAGCAGTTTAGCAGAATTGTAATCTTGTGTTTTTTGTCATTATTAATGTACTTGGAAAGATTTTCTGCGATTGAAATGCATGCAATATCCCCATTTACCTCTTTGTCACCAAAATTCCAACCAATCAACTTATACATAGATAGCATTTTATATCAACCAACTTATGCATATGATTGATTAGCTTGAATATAGCCATACCATGCAATTATTGGCCCCTGCAGCCCATTAAATGGTTTCGCCCTTTTGTATGCATTCTTCCCAGTAGCAATGCTCTTTCTAATGTACCATATAAAAAACAAATGTAGCACACTAATTGAGCGATAATTTCCAAGAGTTCTAACACTAAAGGCAAATGATAAATATATTCATATATATGAAGAATCAGCTTACCTGGTTCTATAATTAACTACAATAATTCTAGTCCCAACATTACAAATATATTTACAAAATATTAATAGAGCATAAAGATTCACCATCTTAATGTTCTAAAACCTAACATGATTAAATAGCTTAACTTATTTAATTAGCATTATGTAACAATGAGAAATACTTATTATATGGTTGCAGTATACATTACACAGATTTTATTATATTAATTCGCTAAAGCTAACAATGAAGTAAAATAGAGAGGATGCCTTTATGGAAAAAATCATATCCTTCAAGGTATAAATAGCATCTGAAATTTGAAGCATAGAAATTGCCAGGAAGTAAAATTCTTTATTACTTTACAAGAAGTCTTATGAAGCTAAATTAATTAATAGGAAAAGTGTAAGCCAAAACAATAAGTCAGTATGCCTTTTCTGGAAAAAATATGTTACCAAACAGATCTTCCAAATTCACTCTCTTTCAGCTATTATGTAGCTTACCTTTCCTATTGGATAGGCAATAGGATAGCAAATGATCATAAGGATTCGCACAAGCCAAACCAAATTTGCACCAATAGCAAGTCCATACTGTGAACATAGTGCTTGTGGTATAACCTGCATAATAAGATAAGTGCACCTTGTTGTATGTCCAAAAATAACTGAGTACAGAACACACTAAATAGAACTAGTGTCTACTACAATCTCAATGACATGAATAAAGTAACAAAGAGTACATTCAAGATCAAGTTATCCAATTAATTTGAACGATTTATACAAGCTAGAAGTTTTTTCACCTCCCCAAAAGCTAGTACGAAAGTCACTGACAGAATTACAGCAACTACAGTGCTGAACATCTTATCCAGATAGATCGGAAGAGCCTGCCAAACGAGAAAAAGAATCACCATGCCTAACATGCCCTTGACTACAAATTAAAAGTTAATATAGAAACAAATACTCACATAATTTATAACAGAAAAACAAAGCCTAAAAAAGTTGAAATTGATTTTACCATACATGTGGAATCAAAAAATATCAAGAAGGCCAAAATAATAACAATTCATTGATATAGAAATCTATGTGCTTTGTCTTATTGAAAAAGGATAAATATAGGTATTAGGAACATTAATGAAATAAGTTTAATCACATCAGAAATTACCAGCATTAACCTTGCTGAGTTGAATTAAGCTCATTTCAATTCATCCGTTAAAGAATTATCTTTGTCTTGGTGAGTTGGTAAGTACTCCAAAATTCTTGGAGTGCTTTGGGTTGGTTAGTAGCGTAGTTCGAAGACTCTCCGAGTTCTGGCGAATCCCAAGCTGAGTGACCCTTGCCAAGTCCTAAGGGCCTGGGACTCTCCAAGAACTCACTCTAGGCGAGACTCACTAGAAATTGGTATTTTGCTAAGTCTTGCGGATTTTTCACTGAGTCCCAAGACAGGTCAGCCTTGCTGAGTCCAAGCCTCGTTTCTATGGTTAGTAGTGACTTTGGTTCTTAGAGATGAGCTTAGTATGCAGTGTGGATCAGTGTCTCATTTTAAAAAGCGAATTCAGACTTTTGGTGGCTTCTCCAAACTTCTTGGAGAAGCAATCTATTTTTAGTAAGTCACTCAATTGCCTCCAATTATCATCCTACCTTCAGTATCATCTTGGTGTGATCAGTACTTGATTCCAATGTCATTTCAATGCTTTCTGCAACTCGGGTAAAATAATTAAAATGCTCTCTTAATTTTTTTAATGTTAAATATTTAAATGACAACTTAAGTGAAATATCTTGTTAAAAAGGCAATGAAGTGATTCAAAAGAGGATGGATAGAGGGGATAGGGGGCCTTTGCCTTTGCACATTGAATTTTATTATAATTTCAAAAGTTTTTTTGAGTGGAAAATGAATTATAATAATTCCCTCCAAAAAGCTATATAAAGAGGTTTTAGGGCTCAATTTGAGATAGATTGGTGACTATGATATTGTTATACTGCTAGAATGAACTTTGAGTTCTAGATCTTTTGAATATGAAAACCTTCTAGGATTACTAGTTTCAGGGATAAAACCCCCCTTAGCTAGTTGGTGTGATTGCATCTAGGGATCATCATTGCTATAAATCAAAGTTTCAGTTTTGGTTGGTTGCAGAGATTGAGATATTTGACATATTCCGAGTTTCAGATTTGATGTTAGTTTGCATAACTTCCCTAAAATTTTGAAGACATGCTCGAGGAGATTCTTGGGGTGCTCCTTGCTGGTCGTACAGCTTTAGGCGGGTTGTACATTCCCCATACCAAGGTGTACCAAGTGTTGTAGGTGTAAGGTGATTTCTAATGTTATTAATTAACTATTATCAATTGATATTGGTTGTCATAGCTAATCATACAGCTTGTAAGGAGTTCGAAGTAATGTGAGGTGCGAGCTGTATGGTTCAGCTACAAGTTGTAACCCTATTGTTGGGCATTGGAACTACCAAAAATAAATTTGTGTTGTTTAGGGACATTAACCCCTCCTTTGGTTGGCACCTAGATCCTCTGTAATTGTCATGAGCCCTAACTAATGTACAATACAATCATATTTCTAAATAAATATATTCTATTCCTCTAATAATAAATACATAAACTCCTTATTTTGATTATATCATACTAATCAATGTAATCTTAATCAATAGTATTATAATCATTGATATTAATATTAATATTATTTATCTACAACATAATATTAATCTACAATATTAATCCTTAACATTAATTTATAATATAATCTATAAAAAAATATTAATCTATAAATATTACTATTAATCACAAATACCAAAATCCCTGATGCAATATTAATAATAATACCCAATATAAGTAATCAAACTGTGATCAATGACTGATAGCATCTGATTGCCCCCGTAAGACAGCTGACAGGAGACAACAAAGAATAAGAATAAATACAGCGCTCGAGGTTTATCTAGTAAATAGATAGCAATTAAAAATTATCGTTAAGACTCCTTAATTACAAGGGGATCGTCAATCACATAACAAGCATTAAAGAATATCAATGAAAAATTATCTTATAATTACAAATCAAGTTAGCGAAAGATAAATAGAAGAGAAGGTGTGATTTATTGAGGAGTCGCATCCTTTGAAGAATATATATGAAGCAAAGGAACGAATTGGGAGAGGGGCAAAAAAGACAAGGAGTATTAACTCCCATCTGTAATAATAAATTTGGTGGAATCCCTACTTCAGCGTGGATAGGAGGGTTGATTAAGAAAGTCGAAGTCTCACCTGTAAGTATGATCACAACCACCATGACTTCAAGGTATTACTATTTTCATTTCGTCGACTCGTTCAGACTTATATGGCTAAAATTAAGTAGTTGATGGATATATTAATAAATCATAAAGTAAGCTCATTAGAGTATATATATATATATATATATATATATAGAATAATACTTACATGTATATATACACATCCATAATAAGAACTATATCTATATGTTTGTATATATATTAACTATACACATCTTGTATAATAGAAGTGAAATAAAAATAATACTTGTATATGTATATTATATATACTTCTATGATAATAGAAGTGAACTCAGAATTTTATATATATATGTATCATGATAATGGAAATGAAATCAGAATTATACTTATGTTTGTGTATATAAGATAATGGAAATTAGAATTATATATATCTCAAATTACAATATATGAATTATATATACGAATCAGCATCATACAATCAGCATTATATTCTACTCAAGAACTTTACAGATAGGAAGGTAACAAGAGTTGCTACCAAAATATGTATAATAAGAATTTAACATATAATTATAATTATATATATATACATAATCATTGATAATTACATGAATTTTGTAAAGATAAAAATATTGTATCACTTATGTAATGGTTTAAGTATATATATATATATATATATATATATGGGATAGATCTAAATTATTATGTGAATTCTTAATGAATGCATTCTTGTATAATTGTAAACTTAAAATGGATTTTATAATCAATACTATGTTGTACATTTATATGTGCCCCAAATGATAATGGATACCATATAGAATGAATCTTATATTCATTAAAGATGGGATTCCTAAACAATGGCAATTCGAGATTGTTATAATCCCGTTGCCAATGGCAATTCGAGGTTGGTATAGCCCCGTTGCCCAAATGAGATTAATTGGCAATTCGCGATTGTTATAGTCCCGTTGCCAATGGCAATTCGAGGTTGGTATAGCCCCATTGCCAATTTGAGATTATTATAATCTCGTATAGGCAGTATATATATTGATAGCCAGTCATATACATATGTGTAGGCTTGGATAACGGTGTCCGTTTCCAAGAGAACCTAGAAGCAGTGCTCTATGGAAAGACGGTCGATAGCCCGATTGCTTAGAGTGGATCTTATATCCCTCAAGCCGAGAATTGGGAATTCTATGAAGCCCGACCTAGAGGCAGTTCCTAGGGTCAAATTCTCCTTACTAACTTAGAATAGAGTGTCATATAAATATTGAATAATATTTTGTACTAACATCGGTTTTGCAGGGAATTATATAACGACAATAATTAGGGACATTACAGTAATGTACCCAAAATATAAATACCCAAAATTTTCCCTAGGTCACAATTTTTTATTGAAACAAAGTTGGGTTAGAGGTACCTTTCACTTTGATTGAGACCTTGCAAACAAGTTAGGGATCATTTATAATCATAATTCATAAAATAGACCTCTTAAATAAGAAATAAGCATATACTAGAAGTATAGATCTAATCACAAGATTGCTTAAATCAGTTTATGAGGACTCAATCACAGATAGGGTAACTCAATAGGGTTTCCTAGATATCCTCTACCCTAGGCCCAAGAGAAGACATACCGTCCCTCTTGGCCTCATGTGGCCCGTGCCATCCATATGAGGTGGAGTACCTAGTGAGGTGTCCTATAACCGTTCCCCTCAATCTTGCCACTTTTATCCTACTTCCCGTGATTGAACCTTCTTAATGCATTCACTTACCATGATAGAGAGCATGAAGAGCATTCAGAATAGGGTGCCCTAAAAGTCCATCCTTTCTAAGCCTAAAGGCAGAACCCTTTGTACCCCTTTGGCCTCATGGGACTCACTAATCATATACCTTGAGGTGGCGTACCTACAAGGTGACCCCATCACCCTTCCCCTACTTGTAATTCCTGATTTCCCCTACCATGGATGACCTTAAGAATCAATCAGTATATATAAAGAATTCAATACTACACATGTATTTTGCATATGTGATAATCAGTTATCAACATCATATCCTATTTAGTAATGAGTAATATAGATAATATTTATT
Source organism: Thuja plicata (assembly GCA_018584345.1). Lineage (NCBI taxonomy): Eukaryota > Viridiplantae > Streptophyta > Pinopsida > Cupressales > Cupressaceae > Thuja > Thuja plicata. The sequence goes on along the minus strand of MU226272.1, from coordinate 1,219,746 downwards.
ATGCTATGCTAAGCAGACATAACAACAATGCATCATCAAACAGTCTTGCGTAGATATAAATGGTACTTATCATGCCATCTATAAGGAACTCATACCAAAAACAACAGTATGGGTCCAAATCTGTTGTAAATTATTAATTAGTAATGCCAAATTTGCTTACTTCCCTTGTGATTTGATGCCTTCTTGGATGTTGGCCTATAATATTTATATCTTCCTCTTCTAGCGGAGGAGATGTGCCTTTCACAACCAACATGCCTCTTCACTAACTAAATCACACATTTCCCCTTAATTGCCTCCTTGCTAATTTAACATGCACTGCTCCTTGAAAGATAATTACTAACATATCGTTGATTCTTATCAATATGTGCTTTTTCTAATAAATCCATTATCTCATGTCATAGAAGAGTCTTTTCTTTTAACCAAATGGACACTAGTGATAAATGATCCCTTAATTAATATCATAATCGCACCCTTTAAGGATTGGATGACATCTTTAACTGAGCACTACTTTTACTAGGTATAATCATTGTTCTTACAATGTGTAATGTCCCCTTTTTGGCATGATATGGTTTATGATTGGATTAGCCTATTATTGGCCCTTGTAGGCTAAGTCAGTTGGTTAGAGGGTCCTAGTTATTAAAAGGTCCTACTTGGCAGAACCAGGAGACTCTTTCCCCTACAGAGGTTAGAAATGTTCAGGATTGCTCTTCGTTTGGGTCAATTTGGTACACTTACTATTTATAGTAAGTCATTTATCCATTATTTCTATATTTGGGCAAGGCGCCTGGACTAGCCACAATTGTCATGTTAACCCTTGGCATCTTTATTGATCAGGTATTCAAGGATCTACTAATTATAGCAGGTTAGGGGTTGATAGAGATTGACCCTTACTATTTTTAGTAAGGCAGTTGGATGCACAGTGGACACACTGGTTGACCTCTTGGTTCTGACAGAATCAAGAAATAATGAGTATTTTTTGGAGTTATGACATTTTAATTATTAATAAAGTAATACTTCAATAATAATTAATTAAAAAAAATGCACATCAATAAATGTTATTTGACTTTATTATTAAAAGGGATTATTTAATGATTATAAAGTCAAGTTATAAAGTGCATATGAGGAATAATGTAAAGTGCCAATTTAAAGGGAGATGTAAGTGATTATTAAAATATACTTTATATTATTTTGTTGTGCACCAAAGGGAGGGAAAAAACAAATGAAATTAATGTAAATTAAAGGAGATGAAGACAAATGCAAATAAAACATTATAAAGGGGATTTGGATTTCATTTCATTCATTCTTGAATCATTCAACACTTGTCTTTCCTTAAGAAGCTTTAGCTTTGAGGAAGAAACCTAGGGTTTCACTGTAATTTTCAATCTTGGGGAGCGTAGCCTCTCTTTGATTGTGCAAATATTGGTGGCTTTATTCAGAGGTCACATTTGTACTTAAAAGTGGAGATTTATATCAAACTTTACAAGGGTTTATTTGCAGATTGGAAGTTATTGAAAACAATTATTATTGAATATCTTTATTGCCGGTGTGAGACACCTTGATTGGCACGTGGGATTCATATTGATGCAGATTTAGAGTATTTATCTCCAGAATTAGCAAGGGTTTTTAAAAAGTTGATTGAAGACTCCATTTTCAGTGGCGTGAGGATTATTCTCTCTGTTGTATGACTGCTGCAAACTTTTTTATACTTTATTCTGGCATCTATCTTCAGAGGTTTTCAAGGCATGTTTACTAGTGAGTTCATAAATTGTAACTCCTTGATTTTATGGGTATTGTTGTTTTAGATAATAGGGGTTATTTTATGAATTGGGTTGTCAATATATTGTGAAAATACTAAGTATTTAAGCTGGTATAAATATCTGGAATTTTCAGATGTGTATTCCCAATGCAATTTCAGTTTGACTTAAAAAATTATTATTGCAACATCTCCTGTTTTTTCTACATTAAATTGTTGTACCAAACATTGTCAATATATCCCAACATTTACCAGAACAAACCAAACAAGGCAGAAAATGTGTTAGCAAGTTTTCACTTGGGGTGGGACATTACAGTGGTATCAGAGCGGTTCTGCCACCCCATTGGAGTTTGATTTGAAAATTCATGGAGCTCATATAGTTGGTTTTTGAGTAACCAACATTCATAAGTTCAAGAAATGTTTTACTACAGTATTGTAGGGAAATCCAGGGAAGAGATTGAACAAGATGAGGGAAAGATGTGAACAGAAAGCTCTTCGACTCCTTGAGGACTATCGGAATATGCCAGATGCTTTTAAAGAACAGTAGTCTCTTAATAAATTTCTAGACTTTGTTGTTATCTTGAGGCCTGACACGATTGGGTTGGTAAAGTACTTTAGGAGGGTGTATAAGGGAGCAATTTCATCTAAATAGAAAACATTCAGTCATGGGCACAGTGTGAGCAGGTATGGTAGAGCTACTAAATCGAATTATGAAGGTGGTCCTACTTCCAAGCTCAATTATCAGGTTACAGGAACTCCTATAATGAGCAGGAATGAAATGAGAAGACAAGGTCTATGCTTCACTTGCAAAGATTTTCAGGAGACTAACCACCAATGCACAGATAATGCGGTAAAGGAGCTTGAGGAAGACCTCAAATGCATTGAAGAGGAAGCCATGAAGAAGGCAGATTCGGAGATGCACATGTTGCATGAAGATGATGGGATTCACAAGTCACATCATTTGGAAGGACAAAGAGGATCCCATGTTGAAGCCATTGAGATTAAGGAGACTTATACACATGCTGATTTACATTGCAGCCAAATTATTGAGCTTAATCATGATGTAGATGTGTCTCTAAATGTCAAAAATGTTGTGGAAGGATCTACCAATGTTGGCACGCAAGTTGAAAGTGTCAAAGATGAGGAATGTGCAGAGGATACAAGCTCTAACTATTCTAATTTTTGCAGCAGTAGTCATAATTCTTTGCACTTTCATGAGGTAACAACCATTCCACGTGTGGAAGAGGGTTGTATGAAGATTCCTAGCAATGACACTCAAGATTTGCGTGTTAAAATTGATTTATGCATTGAAAATTCAAGTCACAACAAGTCTGATCTTGTAAATCCGACCTTGAAAAACAAGTTAGAAAGTTCATTTGGTGACATTGAATCCCAGGATCATGACTTGGCTAGTGATGCAGTTACATTGGAATTGGAAGTGGAAGTGTGCGAAGAGATTATCAAAACAACAGCATCCACCTTACCAGTTGAGCCACCTTTTGAGGTAGATAGAAGCAGTACCTTAGTTGTTGATGTGTGCACTTATGATAGCACACATGATGTTCTTTATCAAGAGGTGAGTGATGTGGATATAACCTCATATCACAATGTAGATTTTGGGTCAGGACACTTGCATGGGAGTCATTGGTTTCAAAGTTCCTCATCATTTGGTTGGGCAACTTAAGGTTAATGACAGCATGATTGCCACTACCATAAAGCACTTTGATGGTTCTTGTCAAATGTTGACTACGTTTGGTTGGGGTACTCCTATGACAGTTGAGCACCGTGATAGTGGCCTTTCCTTGGCAGAGTTCCATGCTCTTTGAGAAGCCATTGGAATAATGAAACGTAACTATTTACAATTACTGGAGGATAGAGACTATCTTCTCGAGCGGGATTGCACTTGTTATGATGTCTTGAAGGGAAAGGAGGAGGTAGATGAGCTCACTCATGAGCTTGAGGTGACTATGTACTCCTTGGAGAGCGTGCAAGTTGGCACTTCATGAGTCTCAGTCACGAATTAAGGAGCTTACAGTGGAGTTGAGTTTGGCACATTCTTCACCAGCTACAGATATAATACAGACTTCTACATAGGCAATTGGTGATGATCTTATATCCACATATTATAGCTGAGCAGGTTGAGGATGTGGCTACATCCATCGGTGCAGTTGATACATATGGGATGAGTGCATCTGTTGAGAGTAGCAAAGAACCACATGTTGCACCAAGTTCTTCTGTAGTTACATCGACCGCAGGTGTTGTTGGTGATGAGTCAGATGACAAGGGTTATCTTTAGAACTATGGCAGTCAGCCATTGACCGAGGTGGGAGCTTTTTATCATGACTACATAGGGAGTACTCATCACTTCTTTTCTGATCCACACACGAAGGATTTGATGATACATCGGTGTGGATTAGCTCTAAGGTTGTAGCATCCTTTGCGGGATGATTATTTTCGATCTGCAGTAGATGGGATTAGTGGCTGCAAGTTGGATTACTTACATAGTCATCACATCCATGGGAGCCTAGCAGAGGATGGAGATAATGGTTGTGTTACAGACACCCTCGGTAGTTCTTATCTTCACAGTACGCATGGATGTGAGTTCAATGTGCTTTGGGACCCAAGTGATGATAGGGTTAGCACTGCAGGTTGGGCGGGTCCCATTGTTTGGCTTCATCACTTTGGGCACAGTGAAGTTGAGTTCAGAGTTGAGCAGCGGAAGTTTGAGGATGTTCTTCTTGGCAGATTTATGTTCAGAGTTTCGGATCCTTCTAGTGCATCGGGATTTCAAACAGAGCCCACTGAGGAGTTTACACAGTGAGGAGTGCGTACATAATTCCTTTTGATCCTCTGTGCATGACCCCTTTCAGACGCACGATTTAGTTGCGCATGTGTTGGATAGTGTGTATGACAGCTCACTTCGCACAATTTTGAGAAACAAGCTTTGTCAGCCTTCCAAGTTGCTTCCCTATGAGATGTTCACTCTTGTGACATCTATAGTCAAATTCGATTTAGGTTGGCAAGTTTTGTCAGTTGTACTAGTGATGATGTTACAAGAGCTAGTTGGCGATCACAAGCACATTACATAGTTCTACCCTTGGGATCCGGGTGGACTAGTGTGTTATTTTGTTTGAAATTGCTTGGGG
>MU226272.1:1192731-1214757 GCA_018584345.1 Thuja plicata | reverse complement strand
CCAAGAGGCTCTTTCCCTTCTGGACGTCAGAAGTGTTCACGATTGCTCTTCATTTGGGTCAATTTGGTACACTTACTATTTATAGGTAAGTCATTTATCCAGTATTTCTACATTTGGGCAAGGCACCTGGACTAGCCTCAATTGCAATGATGACCTTTGGCATCTTTTTTGATCAGGTATTCAAGGATCTACTAACTATAGCAAGTCAGCGGTTGATATAGATGGACCCTTACTATTTTTAGTAAGGCAGTTGGATGCACGATGGAAACACTGGTTGACCTCCTTATTCTGACAGAATTAAGAAATAATGAGTATTTTTGGAGTTATGACATTTTAATTATTAATAAAGTAATACTTTATTAATAATTAATTAAAAAAGTGCACATCATAAATGTTATTTGACTTTATTATTAAAAGGGATTATTTAATGATTATAAAGTGCATATGAGGAATAATGTAAAGTGCCAATTTAAAGGGAGATATGAGTGATTATTAAAATATACTTTATATTATTTTCTTATGAACCAAAAAGAGGGAAAAATGAAATGAAATTAATGTAGATTAAAGGAGATGAAGACAAATGCAAATTAAACATTATAAAAGGGGATTTGGATTTCATTTCATTCATTCTTGAATCATTCGACACTTGTCTTTCCTGAAGAAGCTTTGGCTTTGAGGAAGAAACCTAGGGTTTCCCTGTAATTTTCAATCTTGGAGAACGTAGCCTCTCTTCGATTGTGCAAATATTGGTGACCTCACTGAAGGGGCAATACAATATCGCATGCATTCATATTGGGGGGTTTAAAATGGGCAAAAAAAAGGGGCAATATATTTCCTAAATATGGGGGAGGGGTTTTTTTTGTGCTAGNGGGGTGGGGGTATTGGAGGGGGGTGACAAAAAAGGAGTTTGGGGCAATATTTTTTGAAAATACGGGAATTCTTTAGTATGCTATGAACGCACGTGCTATGATTCAGGTTCACTAAGTGAAGCGCCTGTGTTACCATGCAATGTCCCCTTTTTCGATATCTTGGAATATTGGGACAATTACCTCACACTTATACTATCTAATCTTTGCAATTGAACTATGTAATCGAGAATATGAACAATATCACTTGCTATTTCTAATATAAATACAATATTATATATGCTAAATGTAAAATTGATATGATTTACACTAGGTGCAATGTTCTCTTATGATCTCTATTGTGTCTAGTATGGCAGTATGAATATGCAATGAGAGATGATATTACTTATAGCAATATGCATTTCCTCGTCTCTAATATGACTCTTAATACATGCAATATTGAAGAAATTGCCTCTAGTAATATTGTTGCTATGCCTGATCTGATATAATAACTTGCAACTAAATGGTGGATGTTGTTTCTGATTTAGGCTTTATTCACTTGCAATCATTAGTGTCATCTCTGATTTGCATTTTATAAGCTTGCAACTTTTTTTATGCCAATTAGGCACTTTTTCAAAAGAGCAGATCCAATCAAGGATAAAGTGATATAAGTTTCCAAATTCGATGCCTTCCTCCAATGAATCGAACCTCATCTTATACATAAAGAAGGTTGCATTCTAAAGGCGTGCCTTATGTCTTTATACCATAGTGTCTCCTCATTACATACCATCACATTGCTTCATTATCAATACTAACCGATGCATTCATATCTCATGTTAATCACCTGTTTTCCATATCTAATCAGTTGACTATGACCTAAATTAGTCTCTTTACTAATCGTTGCGTCCAAGCCTTTTAACACTTGGTGTGTAGTCATCATACTTCTTCAAAGGATATTGATTAGTTAAACTTAATATAGTTTAATGGATGCTAAGTTGTAAACATCTGACAACAATCAATATTGTGGTGGTTGTCATTAGGGGAGGTTGTTGGGGATCTTATTAGATACTCCATTAATTGCTGCCTTAATCGTTAGTATTGTTGACTAATCAATATCTACCTTAACCTTCTTCCACCACAGTCAATGATATCCCATTCATATTATCGTTCTTAGCTTGATGATTATTAATACGTAGTTAGTCGCACTCTCTGGATCTAGTCATCAACGTAACCATTGTTCTTCCATGTAGTAATTACCCATATCGTCTTATCATCATTATCATCTCTGTGATAATGGGAGTATTTGACATGAATCTCCGTAGAGTAGAATCAGGCTCTTCATGATTGCGATAGACATCATTGGCAGTCTGCTTTGTATGAATGTATACTGATCTTGCTTGTCATTGATGTTCCATTTGTTATAACAACTCATTGTTATTATTCTACTTGAATCGACTAACAAGATTAGTCATTGTTTCATTAATGTTATCTTCTCAACAACGCTTGGTGATTGTATTTTGATTAGTCTTTCTTCATATCAAACATGGATATAGACTAAGTCACGTTCCCCTTGCAAGTTGTTCTCTTTCATCCATCGATCTCCTTAGAGTGCCCACTACTATTAATCAATGATGATCAATATTAATATTGTAACAATTGATTGAATGTATTAATGGTATGGTTGCTATGGATAGTCTTCATATATAAGAGTATGATACTCTTCACCTCTTGGTATGCTTCCTCAACATTATCATGATGGCTAATTATACTTGAACCGTCTATTTTTCTGCGATTTTGTCTCTCCCAGAGACTTCACAAAATTGTGATACTTGGTTGACTTGATGTTCAAAAGATGAGAACATTACAGTTTCCCCTCCTTGAAAATGCTTGCCCGCAAGCATTCTCAAACCATGATTCCTGGATCCCAAACTTGGTAGCGCCCTCTATGCATAACATAGTTTCGTTGAGCAATCTCCAAGAGTTTCATTGAGCAGTCTCCAAGGTTAGATCGTGTTGTATACATCCTTTAGAAGATTGTTTGTCAAAAACCTCAAGCCTTACAAGAGAATTTACTATACTCTTCGTAGGCCATCTTGATTTATGGTTTCCAAGTTAATCTTGGGAGAAAAACACCCCGCGTATGTTGCGGTACTCTCATTTTAAGAATCTAATTCTCATGCCCAAACTCTAAATACCTCTTAGGAAATCTTAGGGAGTTTTTAATGTCTACAAGAACATAGTTCAATCCTTATTGATGATAAAAGACCATTGTTCAACCATAGAAACCAAGGCCTTGCATTTTCTTTCAAGATGTCAAGAGAAGAATTCTGAATTGTCCAAGCTATTGTATCCACTGCAATGTTGAAGAAGGAATTGTATATCTATCTCTTAGAATGTTGATATGAATGATCATTCATTGTGATGGAGGTGGATATATGGATGGCCCTTTTAGGATTAATTAGCTTCTTGAAAGTGTGCCATGATCCAATAACCATTTGATCATCAATTAATGTCATCGTTATGCAACAATGATTACTTTGTATATTGGAAAGGTTACTTCTAAAACATTTGATGTTTAATCTTTGATCAAAAGTAGGAATCTTGTTTTGTAGTTTGATTTGAGAGTGATTGTTGCTAGGGTTTTCCCTATTGCAAGCTTGTCTCCATACTTTATTGATTAAGCTGCATCGGGATCCCCAAAAAATATTTCATCTTCACCTTTGTGTGATTTCAAAGTAGCCCCTTCATTTAATTCAAAGAGTGGGTTGTCATAAGTTTTGTCATAAGGGTTGTTAATGATGGTAGCTTCGGTCAGATAAACATAATCATGGATGATAATCACACTCAATAGAATGATTTATGACTTTGTTATATGTTTGTATGTATGTATACGAATATACATAATAATATTATTATTACATATATTAACATACATATATTGATTTTGGATATTAAATCATAAATCTTATATTGATTTATTCTATGTGGAATAAATAGTCATCTTTGTGTTTAACAATTTAACATATAAGCATCGATTGATTAAATCACGACTGAAAAACTCCACTATATATCGCCCAAAAATTTGCTCGACGATTTAATCATCATTAAACTCGGCACCAGTATAATGAATGTCGCGCGGCGATTAAAATTTAAAAAAGTCGCCAAAAATTGCGAGATCTCTGCCTAAAAATCGGGTCATAAAAAAAGTCAACAAAATAAAGTTGGATTACAAAGCAATCACAATACTTATTATACTTACAACGTTTGTCGAATTTCAAGGAAGAATTTCGAAATCCGACGAACTTCATGAAAATACTGAAAAGTTTAAGTTCACCCCAAACTTGTACTGAGAAGAGCATAAAGTTTGTTTTTGAAAAAATATCTTTAAAATGCAGTGAGCGAGCAATTCCGGATCAACGTTCCAGTTCAGATGTTGCAGGTCATGATCATTTTCTCTGGATTTTTCCTGTTCACACGCAAGTCTTCTTGTCCGTTGAATACTCATACACAAGTCTTCACGATAAAAGCTATACTATTAAAATTTAAAAGGCCGCTATTAATATTTAAGAACTATGGAATATATTTTGTTTTGTATCCAAAGGCCTTCTTTGGCCTTTTCATTTCATTTTGTCCTAAGCGGGAATGGATGACTATTGATGACCCCCATCTTTAGACATATTTTATTTTATTTTAATTTTTAATTTTTTTATCTTCTTTAATATATTAATGTTATACTATAATTGATATACTATAACAATAATAAATAACAATTATATTTATATTATAATTTATATACTTAATGTTAACAATTATAGTCATAACATATCGTAAGAGTATAAAATAATTATAACTTACAAATGTTAAATAATTGTAAGAACAATAAAAATTATATACTTTGACATATTTTAACATAAAAAATTAAATGTTTTAATATATTTTAACATAAAAAATTAAATGTTTTAATATATTTTAACATAAAAATATATATACTTTAACATATTTTAAGAAATTATATATTTTCAAATGTTCAATAAAAGCGCCAATTTATTGCCGATTTTTTCGCCGAGTTTTTGGCGAGTCTGATTTTTCAAAAAATTTGGGTCAGCCATGTTATTGCGGAGTCCTAGTTTTTCAACTACAGATTAAATAATCATATGGTTGATCATCATCGATCATCATTATATTCTTCCAATTTATATATGTGTAAATCAATCTGCATATATACAAATCTGAGTAAGGATCGTGCATGATCTATTCAAAGTTGATAATGAATATCGACCATGTTCATTGATCTTATGATTATCGATAATGTGTATCGATCAATATTATTAGTGTATGTGTTAATCATACCAAATTATGAATCGGTTTACATAGATTAACAAACTACCAATTATGTGTTATGTTTGCAATGTTTAATGAAGACGCATATCGGTGGACAAACATGTCTCCACACATGTGGAGACATGTCTATCCATCAATATGTCTTCTCACTCATATACATATAATCCAAGATAGATCGATGGAAGGTAAGTACAGAAATAAAATAGAGCAAGCCAATATTACATCGATCTCCATCATAGAAGTTCAGCTGTACTTCAAAATGGTATCAAAGCCATGGCAAAGTTCTGCACCTGTGAATAAAGAAAATGGTAATGGAGATCTGATATTTGTTCTATGATGTGCTAAGAAAATGTGCCTCATGTGACTACCAATTCAGTATAAAACTGCATGCATAATTCGCTCAATAGCATTTCAAATCGTATTCTACATGTCGTGACTTCCCTTGCATTAGAAGAAATGTCATGATTGTGTGATTTAGCTGTGAAGAGTTATAAGTAGCAAGGCAAATACGAATTTTTGAACCTTTACCGATCATGCATGATATCGATAACCCAATCTATGGTCATAGCAGATCAAAGTGGCATTCATCAATGATAGCGACCTTTGGCATTTTGTTAAGCACAGTTTGAAGGTTGGGATTATCATCGATGAACACAAAACAATACAAATACTTTGGTTTAGACCAGCGATAGGAAAAGAACGGACACGGGATAAAGAATTGGGCATAGAGATCACCGTCATAGTTTAATCAACGTTATAACAGAGATAACATAAGACAGAGTAGAAGCGGCAATCACCAGGCATCGACAGGAGGGACATACATTCATCATTGCTGAATCCTCATCGAGGACTAGATAGGAATGACCAGACGAGTATGATCATACACATCATACAGAGTATATTCACCAGGAGAGATAGCTATCGTCAATTGTTGGATCCATTATCAGACCATATTACATTTATTCCATGTATTAAGATGAGAAATTTGTGTGTCCACAACGGCTCATGAAGTTCATGACATATGAACTATATGGACACTATGTTTGTTATGCTAAAATGGAGGAAGCAATCTATGTAACGTAATGTCTGGTTATACACAGCCTAGTGTATTTGCTGAGTATAGGAATCAGCCCATGGAAAGTTGGTGATGTGGCTATTTATTGGCGGGATTCACATTTACGAGAGTTTCACAAGCTTCTCAAAATACCAATAGCATCTACAAGGAAGATTATCAAGCTAGTGTAATTTTCAAAGAATCATATCCACAAGTGTGGTTGGAGGTAACGTATTCGGAAACCATCTGTCATTTTCCTCAAACACGGTAAAAGTATTGTATGCTTCACTAGTAATTTGATTATCAAGATTGGAACCATCATTCACCCAATATCAGGTTGGCCAATATTCATTGGATGTCTCTTTCATATGTTTGTGTGGCAAATTATGTGGATACGGGAACTTGGAGCAAATACCGTTATGGCGAATATGGTGGAAAGGTTTAATATTTCATTCGAATATTGTCGCCATTAATTTCTGAAGGTAATACAAATTACAATATACTCAAAGTCTAAAATTGTGGATATAATAAAGGTTTATTATTGAACTATCCTTAATTCTTTGCTGACAAAATGTTGCAGGCCCATGTTTAATATGAAACAATTCATATCTGATTCGATATATAGTGAAGAAATAACATTGCGGCAAGTATGAAGTTATTTGTGGGATTTAATATTCAAATTCCATTGACGTCAAGAGCCATGAACAATAGTTACAGAAATATTATATCTACGCAGCAAAGTGAGGGGTTTAATATTTGAGTAATATATCCTGGTGGTACCTCTTCACGGCAAGAGTACTTACAAACTCGGTGCAAATTGTTTAAGGCAGTGTTAGTGCTTACTCGTGTTGTATATTCAATGAAAGAACCCAAGAAATGGATTTTCAAGCAATGTTGGCATTTGGCTCGAGTTCGTGAATAGTTGTTGCCAATTGCTTAATAAAATGGCACAGTGAATGCCACAGTGTGCCCCAACATAGTGAATGTCATAGTGTGCCACAATCAGCGTATTTAACTTGAGGCTCATACTGCGAAAGGAATTGAAGAAAAATCATGTCGATTGATTCTTAGTTGCTATTGTCACTTCACCTCATACAGCTACGCCAAAACTTGGAATCCTCTGTTTGCGTAATGTCCTCAAAACTCAAGAGGCTGAGTCGACTTGTTTAGGTACTCCGACTCCATTGTTGACAGTGCATCTTCATCCTTGGTGAATGGCACACACCCCTCTTTGGGTGATTTCATTGACATTGTTTATCCATTGTGTGGATAGAGTTCTACCTTGTTTGGTCCAGCTTGGTCAGCCTCTTGTCTTTGCTTATTTGATTGTGTGAAAAAGGATAAATAAGAAAGTTGTACAGTCTGATTTATATAACACTTGTACAGTGAGGGTCAAGCATTGTGTAAGACATTAATGCATACCAAAATATTCTTGATATAAAGATCAGTGTTGGAGGAGTCTTACACAAATCTTGTGGCAAAGGGTTGACTAGCAGTCATGATCGTCTATGTGAATGAGAAGACTCAGCTACACGACTAACTTCAATGGGTACCGACAATAAAGAGAAGTATTTTATGCTTGTATCACTATACAATGTACAGAAATTTTTGAGTTGTTAATTCATGCTATAACATTGAGATAGTAAATCTTGTATGCTTCTATCATTGGTATTTCCCTTCAGGATAGTTTAGTTTTATGAACTATTTGTAATCTCTCTTTGGAATGCCTTCAGGACGGATCAAGAAGCATAAGAAATTGCATTCAAGTGAAAGAAAAATTGATACTTGCAGTTATGGAGCTGAATTGAAGATGGACATCAGATTCAGAGAGAGTCTGACAATCTATTAGAGGCAACCTTGGACGAGAAGGTCAGAAGGATGATACAACATTCAAAAGAAGTCTGGGAACCATCAGAAGCAACCTTGGACGAGAAAGCTAAATGTTGATGTTAGTACTCAAAGCTACAGAGGGAATAACTAGAGAATCTGCATCAGTTGACATCTGAGGATCTTGATTCAGAGGGAGTAGACCATGGAGAGATGGTTTCTCTAGTATTCAAACGAGGTACATTATCACTGAAGAACGGACAACCGATATTCTCACCAAGCCTCCTGCCAAAATAAAGTTTGTGCATTTTGAGACAGGCTTGGAGTTGTGGAGAACAAAGCCCTTGTTGAGAGGGAGTATCAGCATCAATGATTTCTTGATATGTACTTTAATGCATTCTTCTTTGTGAGAGAAAAGTTTGAGGTGAAAGCTCTTGTTCCACCCCCTGTGAGTAGCCATGGTGGATCCACCCGCCTGATATGGTTCATAGTGGATGTCATGTGTGTGACTCCATGACTTTATTAGCTTATGCCCCCATATAAACATCATTAAGAGATGACGATCTCTCAATGATGAACACTTGTACATCTCACCATCATTGTAAGGTGAAGATCTCACAATAATGGTGGATATCACGTAAGGTGATATCTATGAAAAATCCATAATGGTGGATATCACGTGAAGTAATATTTATGGAAAGCCATGGTGGTGGATATCACGTGAGCTGATATCTATGAAAATCTATTATGATGGATATCATGATACTTGATATCTGTGGATGTAATGTCCCTACTTGGGTTGTCCTGGAATTATGGTAAAACTACCTTGAATTTCCAAGTGCATGAGGTTTCTTTCCTTCTAACTCTTGACTATTATTTTCCTTATTTTGCACGAATAATTCCAAGGGCAATCACTACTATCTTTGATCTTGATTTATTAAGTCTGATTATATCAGAATGCTGAAAGCATATATGTCTCTGATTAATAGTATGGATATTTGAGTATTGGAGGCTGACTGTATATGTGCTGCTTCGCTAATTGGAGTGGTTGACTATGCTGACTGATCTTCCTGTATATTTGTAAATTATGATTGGCTGTTCCAAAACTATACAATTTATCCTCGCTGTTTGAAGTCTGTAAATTACTGAATGTTATCCTATTTCCTCTTTACAAGAGACCTTTTCTAGCAAACCTTTATTCAGAATGAATTTGAAATATGACAGATGTAATATTAATTGTCTCAGTACTATTCAATGATTAGATGGTTCACTAATATCCATGCAAATCTGTTCTATCCATGTCGATTGTATAACCCTTGACTTGGGACTGTATTTGTATATTGAATGGATTTGTCATCCAATATATGGTCGCGGATATATTTAGCCAGCGGTGGAAATCTTTGACGTGGATGGCTTTATATCCAACGATATCGTGCTTCTAAGAAAGGATAATATTCTTTGTGTATGTATGTCTTGTATTGTTTGTATGATGGTGACTGGAGGATAATACACGTACGTAAGTATGCTGACTGGGCTCTACCTTGCTCTTCCTCCTATCCACCTCCTATTTCCCCCTTTCCTTTAAATGCTACCGTCGCTGTATGTATTAGTCGGGGGAGGAGCGCTAGAGGTCGTGTCTTCTTATTGGGGCTGACGGTAAGTTAAGAAATTGTATTATTAATTAGTTTCATATTTTATAAAGTTTGTGTAATTTATAAAATATTAATGAGATTAATAACATTATATTGTATATTAATATATATGAATACTATAATAAAATATTAAAATGAAGATTATAATATTAATATTATATTATATATTATATTAATATTATAATATTATAATATTAATATTAATATGAATATTATATATTATAATATTAATATTATGCTAATATCAATATTATATTATATATTGTTATTTATTATTATCTTAATAAAGTACATATTAATAATATATTATTATCGATTAGAACTATATTAATATTATTATATTAAAATATCATATTATATTATTATTTTTATTTCCTTATTAATTTATTTTAATTATTAATTACCAAATCCTATTTTAGGAATGGGGACATTACAGTCCGCCATTACCCAAAATTGCTTGTCCTCAAGCAATATCAATCCAATATGAGTTTCTTTTGTCGCGCAACCCAGAAATCATCTTTCTTAACCAGTTTGGGATGAGTAACCCTGAAACGAAAATTTCAAATTGAGGTGAGACGATAATATATCAAATGTGAGAATATTTAATCATAATATTCAATTAAAATCCTAAGAATAATTCAAAAGATAGAACTTATCTTGATGTATTGTAACACTTTTATTCTTCTAGTAAGTGGCTTCATTCAAGGATATAGAATCTTTTAATTCTTCCTCAGGAATTTTCATATTCACCAAGAAGTCTTTGATCAGTCGTTGACACTCACCAAGAATGTCTCTTGATCAAGGTCTGACACTCACCAAGTTCTCTCTTAAGTAATATTAACTAAGTGGTGGATATCATGAAATTTGATATCTATGGATAGCCAAAATGAGTTATATTACAGAGATATTTCATGGTAGATATTATGTGGCATAATATCCATGGATATGCCATAGGCAAATTTTTTTTGTTTTGGTAGGCATCATGTGACTTGATGCTAGTGCACATACCAGAAAAGATATTGTGAGGATGGTGAATATCATGTGACTTGATATTCATGGACATGCCATTACTCCTGATGTCATGCGATGACATAATTATGGTGGATATCATAAAACCTAATATCCATAAACATACTATAAACTCTGATATTACATTGAGGTAATATCCCCTCCTTTCACACCTTGTGACTCTTGCTCATTATTTTGTGATTATCCTCCCTAGCTAAGAGGGAGTGATAATGATTTGCAGCATTAGTCGGATTAATCACATTCATTATGGAGTATTGATTGTAATATATTCAATACATGAATATACATCCATGATATTTAATGGAAAGCCATAATGGTGGATAACACGTGATGTGATATCTAGGTATGTGCCATAAGGGTTGATGAAATCACAATGAGGTGATCTCTTCTCCTACAAAATTAATGGATCTATCGTGTTATACTCTTGGATAGGTTTTATCCTCCCTAGCTAAGAGGGAGTGTTAATGATGGTAGCTTCGGTCAGATAAACATAATCATGGATGATAATCGCAATCAATAGAATGATTTATGACTTTGTTATATGTATGTATATATACCAAGGTTACCTGGAGACGGGGAGACTTGGAGGTCTCTAATACTAGTACCGGTACTGGTACGGCTATTTTTCAAAAATAGGAGACGTGGGTACTTGGAGATGGCAATTTCTTTTAATATAATTTAATAATTTCTAAGAAATACCATAGATTCATAACATAGTGCTTTGAAAACAAGAACAATGGAAAGTTATAAGTATGAACATTGAACATTAAAAGTTGAAAGAGTTATCGACTAATACTAAATAATAATGTCATATTGATATAGAGTCAAATAGTTCAAAACCCACATTGCATATCTCATAGTCATATCTGATTTCTGAATATCGCATATGATCATCATCATATCAGATTAATAACTCTGAGATTATCATTACATACTGAAAATTGAAATTCAAAAATATATAGTTTAATGCTAAATCACTGATATGCAAAGAAAAACTCAGAACTGTAAACAAAAATCAGAAATCTATCTAGTATCATCTACTCCACAAAGCTGTGATCAGCCATCTCAAAGTCTTCAGCTATGACGCTAACCAATAAATCATCTCTCCAACTCAGGTTCCTTTGATGGCAGTACAACTAGGGGCAATTCATTAAGGCCATCTGGTTCAACCGCTTCTTCCACCATGGTTGCAGCATTTCTATCATGTGCAATTTGGTCCCAATTTGCTGAAGGACCCTCCATATATGTAGGATCAACACGAGAGAGAAGGTGAAGTGTGCTATGAATGTACACCAGGTTCTCTGCTTTCTTTGACTCCAATCAGTTCCTCTTCAATGAATGAATAAAACCATAAGTATTTCAATTCCTCTCACTAGCTGAAGAACTAGCCACTTGTGCCTTATAAAATAAAATGACTTAAATCATTTAAAATTGCCTTGCTAAAAAAAACATTAAAATGAGGGTCAAAATCATAAAATGACTTAATGTTGTATTTTAAATTTGTTTTTTAATCAGGAGACGGGCGGGAGACTTCATTTTTTTGGAATCGGAGACTCAGACTCTTCGGGAGACTCCCGTGAAAAGTCTCGGAGACGCGTCTCCGTCTCCGAGACGCGTCTAGAGGGGGGGAGACGGGTCTCCGGGTAACACTAATATATACGAATATACATAATAATAATAATTCTGTTTATTATTATTACATATATTAACATACATACATACATAATTACAATTGGATATTAAATCATAAATCATTATATTGATTTATTCTATGTAGAATAAATAGTCATCTTTGTGTTTAACATATAAGCATCGATTGATTAATTGATCATATGGTTGATCATCATCGATCATCATTATATTCTTCCAAGTTTATATCTGTGTGTATCAATCTGCATATATACAAATCTAAGGATCGTGCATGATATATTCAAAGTCAATAATGAGTATCGACCATGTTCACTGATCTTATGA
This sequence comes from Thuja plicata, assembly GCA_018584345.1. Taxonomy (NCBI): domain Eukaryota; kingdom Viridiplantae; phylum Streptophyta; class Pinopsida; order Cupressales; family Cupressaceae; genus Thuja; species Thuja plicata. Next base: position 1,202,035 of record MU226272.1, on the reverse strand, counting down.
TTATCGATCATGTGTATCAATCAATATTATTAGTGTATGTGTTAATCATACAAAATTATGAATCGGTTTACAGAGATTAACAAACTACCAATTATGTGTTATGTTTGCAATAATTAATGAAGAGGCATATCAGTGGGGAGACATGTCTCCACACGTGAGGAAACATGTCTATCCATCGATATGTCTTCTCACTCATATACATATAATCAAAGATAGATCGATGGAAGATAAGTGCAGAAATAAAATAGTGCAAGCCAGTATTACATCGATCTCCATCATAGAAGTTCAGTTGTACTTCAACACATCGGGATCCCAAAAAAAAATTCATCTTCACCTTTGTGTGATTTCAAAGTAGCCCCTTCATTCAATTCAAAGAGTGGGTTGTCATAAGTTTTGTCCACTTCAACTTCAAACAAAGGGTTATGAATAAGTTGAAGATTGTCTTTGCTTCTAAACTCAAACTTATCTTCTTCCAACCTTACTTTATCTAATTCCTTTGGAGAACCTTTCAAGTCATCATCATCTCTTTCATTGTCACTAGGTTTCATGAAGTGCTTAGTTACCACACCTTATCTTCTAGATGGTGAGGTCTCTTCTATAATTCTTGACTTATCCTCTTCTTCATAATGATTTAGGGTTTCATGACATCTAGATGTCCTTCCATGTTTGCTATCTTTTGTATTTCATTTGTCCAAACCTTCAATATTACACTTCCTTGTATATTCACCTCAAAGTGTTTTAATTTGATACAAGAAGTGACTCCTAATTTATTTGTATTGGACATATCTTCTTTCTCAACCCTTGACTTGTTAGCGGATGCCATGTACTCATTAGCATGTAGAGAAGAACTATGAATGCCATTTCACCTTCTGAATTCACTAGATAGGTTATCCTCAACACATGACCTTTGAGGTGGAGCAAGTATAACCTTATGATCTTCATGAATCCAAGTATTCACTTTATTTGTGATAGAGTCACATGAAGAATCAACTGCTTCTTGTGATGCTTGATGATCATTTATTGCTTTAGCCTTTTCAAGGGTTTCATGTCTTGCATTTGCAATTTCTTCCTTTGATGTACTCACTTCCAATGTCTCTGAAACACTTATTGTGAGGAGTACATGGGTGAATCTCTTGATGCAAACTTTGGATCACAATCATCCATCCTCTATCCATTAAAGTGTCTATGCTTTCCATTTTCGCTTCTCAGGTCCAAGTGATGACTTCTTCGTTTCTTAAGTGAATACTTAGTCCTTAGCTCTATGTAATTCTCTAGGGGACATATCATGTTGAAGACCTCCTTTTAACCAATCTAGTCGAAATTGCTCATGAAGATTGCTTTCTTGGTGTTCTTTAGAAGGAAATGTTGGTGTCACTGACCTTGAATTTGTTGAAGGCATGTGTTTAGTTGGAGTTTAAATGAATTGATTTCTATTGCCTCCTTTGTTGCCATTATTGCATACTTGTCTTATCTTGTTCAAGAATGTAGTCTTTCTTGAAGATTTATTGCATTAGTCATAAGATCAAAATAGCGCAAATATATCGCCGATAAGTAAACTTATCATGATAAGTTGGAGGCCACGATAATATACGTAACCTTATCATGGATTACATATCGCAAAGAAGTTTCAAACTTACCGCCAAAAGAAAATGAACTTATTGCCTCCAAAATATCGGCCGCAGTCCGCTAATATGGACTGACGGCCCAAAAAGCAGTCATTTCACGTTTTCTTATTTGTAAATTGGTGTTTGGGAGAGGAAAAAAGGGTTTGAAATAGAAAAAACCTGATTCGCAGAATTTTAGAGCAATTTGTTGTGGATTTAAAGTGGATTCAAAGAGGTTTTTCAAGAAAAATCGGATTCAGAAGTATGTTTTCAAAAAAAAAATTCTTTTATTTTTAAATCATTGTCTTGTCTTTGTTGCATCTAAGTTTATACAAACTCTACAATAACATTTCCAATGTACTCTAAATTGTTTTAGAGTGTACTGAACAAGATCTAATACCAATTTTTAGGAATTTTTGTAACTTTTTTCATAGTTTTCTCTAAAATTTCATAATTTCTTAAACATTTCAAACCCTAACAATTTTTTTGTTTTTTTTTTCAAGTTTCAACTATGTTTAATATATTTAAAGTTTTAAAGTTATTTAGTTTGTTTGCTAAATTTCTTTATTAAAATATAGTATATTAATTTGTGGTTTCAATTCGTATGTGTAGGTTGAAATTTCATTAAAATGACAAATAGGGATAAATCCACAACCGGGTCAGTTGTAGGGTCTGCCAATGCCCCAATAGACGCATGTCCATCTGGATATGTGGCCACACATCCTAACGGGGCTAGAGATAAGGCTTGGAAATATACCTTTGAAGGACCCGAATTTAATATAGTGATTTGCATAAAATGTGAAAAATTAATTAGTGGAGGCATATCTCGTTTCAAATACCTCCTTGGATAGATCACAAAGCATGACACAAGAGTTTGTGAGTGCACCGCGGAAGAAATAAAAAGAGAGATGAATGCCTTGCTCGCTGCCCAAGAAGAAACAAAATGCAAACAAAAAGGGGAAAATTAGCCATGCGGGAAGCCATTTCTAAATCTCAAGGTATCCCACTATGTCTCCTTTTAAGAATCATTTATTGTTTTCCAACCACCTTTATTAGTTTGAACTTTGGATTTTGCTAAAACAATTTAGATTCAACTCAAAATATAAAGGATCATAATGAAATAATGTGAGTTGTGACCAGGTATCCCAACCAACCTTTAAGAAGCAGCACTTGAGGGCATAGTGGGCTTTCTTCATGGCCCACGTATCTGCAAATCCATTGCCCCCTCGGCCACCACTTCTGTTGCTTCTAAAAGACCACCGTCATCTGTGCCATAGTGATCTTCTATAGATAGATTTTTTGTGTATAGAAACACACCTAGAGCACAGCCATCATTGGAGGGTACTGGGTGGAACAGTGATGTGCATCGGCAAGTAGACATTCAATGTGTTGATTTATGGTACTTCAACATCCCCTTCAATGTTGCAGCAAGTCCATATTGGCTGAATTTTTTTACGGGACTTACTGTGGCAGGAAAGGGCTACAAGGCGCCTTCTCCTGCAGACTTGAGTGGGAGGTTAGTTCACTTGTTTTAATTTTTTAATGTTTTACAGTTTTACTTATTTTTGTTAAATGTAAGTTATTTTTTTATTCAAAATTGTGTACTTAACATTAATTTTACTATGTGCTTGTAGGTTGTTGATAGATGCATTTTCTAGGGCCAAAGATAAGGTAGAAGACAAAAAAATTACAATGGAAACAATTTGGCTGCACCATTCTTTCAGATGGATAGACAGATGGAAAAAACTGCACCATCATCAATTTTTTGGTTTCTTGGAAGGATCAAGTGGTCTTTTTGAAATCCTTGGATGCCTCCAACAAGGTAAAAATAACTAAAACTTTGGCTCTAATGTTAGAGCAAGTTGTGATGGAGGTGGGGATTGATAATGTGGTGCAAATCACAACCGACAATGCAGTGGCATATGTGGTAGCGGGTAAGATCCTCTAAGAAATATATAGTACTATTTTTTGGTCTCCTTATGTAGTGCATGTCCTTGACCTTCTTTTGGAGGACGTAGGAGAATTGGATTGGGTGAGACCGGTTGTAGAGGATGCAAGAAAGATAACAAAATGCATCTACAATCACCCTTGGGTTCTCTGCTTGATGAGAGAACACACCCAAGGGAAAGAGATGCTTAGAGCAAGAGTCACAAGGTTTGCAACGATTTTCTTAACGTTGCAAACTATTATTACTTCTTTGACGGCTTTGAAGCAAATGTTTGGGAGTCAAGCATGGCTAGACTCAAGTTATTCAAAGAAGCCTAATGGAGAAAGTGTTGCATTGATTGTCTTCGACAACCAATTTGCACAAAGTGCTACTAAATTGTGAAGGTAACTTGGAAACATCAAAAGTTGAATATGTATTTTTTTTGTATTCAAGAATCAAGTCTTTCATTATTAATTTGTAACTCTAGTCTCTAATGATTAATGATAATCTTTTTATACTTTTCAGTTGTAGGTGTCGGAGCCCTTGGTCAGAGTTCTTTGCTTCATAGATGGCGATCAAACTCCAATGGGGTACTTTATGAGTCCACGGATAGGGCCAAAGAGGCTATCAAAACTTACTACGAGGGGGACAACCTCAAATTTGACCCCATATGAGAAATTTTTGATAAGAGGTGAAACTATCATCTCTTCCAACCCATTCATGAGGCGGGGTACATCCTCAACCCCCGTTTTCACTTCTCTCCATCCTACTTGACTCCCAATGGAGAGGTCATGGAGGGCCTCACTGAATGCATGCAGAGGATGGTACCCAATGTTGAGATGAGAGACCTCATTGTGGCCGAATTGGAAATGTACCAGAATGCAACGGGCAAGCTATCCTCTTCAGACATGGCAAAGAGAGGAAGAAACACTCAAACCCCAAGTACAATATTTGGATTTTTCGAGTCTTTCACATGCATGATAAGTAGATAAAAACTAAGTTACTAAAATATGTTTTCATCTTGCTTTTTAACTCTTTAATATTTTATTTTGCAGATGCTTGGTGGCGAAATTGGGGTGGAAATGCCCCAAATCTGCAAAGACTTTCCCTTTGAATCTTATGCCAGCCTTGTAGTTCATTCAATTGTGAGCGCAATTGGAGCTTGTTTGAGGCCATTCACACAAAGAAGAGGAACAAGTTAGCACAAAAACGCCTCAATGACCTTGTCTTTGTGCAATATAACCTTTGTTTGCGCCTAAGAAAGGCAGAGGGAACACCACCAAGTCCACTTGATTTTAATGAAATAGATCCATACTCTGATTGGATATCACAGGTGCAGCCTCCATTGTTCACAGAGGATAAGATCTACGATTTGGAGAGGCAGGCTATGGAGGACGGATTTGCAGTGGGATTGGATGACATTCAAGAGGATAAGGAAATTGAGGAGGATTCAGATGATGAGGAGCCGTTATCAGTGTCAACACCATCTACATCCAGGATGGAGGTCGAGTCACAGCCAGTTGTGCAAAGGGAGGAGGCACAGGCACAGTCACAGCCACAGCCACAAGTGACTTCTAGGGCTATACTCCCTTCCACTCTAGTAGTTTTTACTAGAGTTGTTGGGAAGGGGAAGAGGAAGATGTAGACTATTTTGATGTTGTACTTGTATTTACTTATACTTTTAAAAAGACAATTTGCTTCAGAGTTTAGAATATCAGACTATGGCTACCAGCCATCAACATTCCACATGAGGATGCAATTGTGTACCCTATTTGCATTTAAATATATCTAGACTTAGCTTGTTTGTTTTGTTTACTCATTTATTGACTCATTAGATACATCTCATTGAATTTTGCAAAAAAAATGCATTTCTAATTAAATTTAAGCAGTTTTTTAAGTTCCCGATATTTTTGCCAATAAGTTGTCGATTAATCTCCGATATTTTTTGTGCCCTTAGCGATAAGTTGTCGATAACAATATTTTGAACTATGGTATCAGCTTTAGAATTGTCCTCATTTTTTGCTAATCTTAAAGGTTTTCCCCACTGGCTAGCAAGTTCATAAGCTTTGATACCATTTTAAATGTCCCGTTTCTAGATATCTTGGAATATTGGGACAATTACATCAATTCCTCATACTTACACTATCTAATCTTTGCAATTGAACTATGTAATCGAGAATATGAACAATATCACTTGCTATTTCTGATATATATATACAATATTATATATGCTAAAAGTGAAATTTATATGATTTGCACTAAGTGCAATGATCTCTTAAAATCTTTGTTGTGTCTGTTGGAAGATTGTTGGGTATGTTAGAGATTGTTGATTAGACCTTGTCTATGTGTGCTGACATTAAACTTTTGTCATTGATCTCAACATACTATTGTTGTTGCAGACAGTGTGTTTTGTTCAGTTGAGAGGATTTCAGTTGATTCAAGTGATATGTTGTTGATCTTGTACTACGATCGTATGTGATGGTTCAGATATGTTTGTACTTGATTATGGTCAACTAACAGAGCTTCGCATGACAGTTGGAGAGAGTTATGATTGATTTATCGAGTACCAGTATTTCAATGATCCTGTTGTTCTAAATGTTTCAGAGGTCGAGTTTTTACTTCAGAATAGATCGGTTTGGTTGATTCAGTGGACAGGAAGTTGGTGGATGCTTTGGAGCTTAATGTTGTTTCCTCAGCTTGTGTTGATCATGATTCAGAGTTCGGCAAGCTATCTTTTTGGTGTGACAGAATTCAGTGTTTGGTATTCATGATGAACAGTGTAGAGATGAGTTTGGATTTAGAGGTTGAGATGTTGAGAAGATATTCATGCTGCTTGCTGGTGTTCTTGGATCATGTTATGACCGTGTTGTTGGTTAGCATTGATCGAGGTGATCTCATTTGGTGATTTGTTGAGCATGTAGGTGTTTCTTCATTTAGGACTTAGCCGACTTGATGAAGTAACATGTAGCAATTTGTGGCATGGATTTGTCGATGTTGTGTGTTCGTGGATGATGTTTTGAGTCCTATCTAAGTCCTGGCCGACTTGATTTGGATCGCATTGGTGTTTAAGCTTAATATTCATATCATTTATTTGTATAGGTCTTGGCTGACGTTGTTGTCATTCAATGTAATACGTATAAATGGGCAATCATTTGTGATTGTGATGGGTGGTGTGGATAGAGCAGAGAGAGATCTTTGTAATCTACAATTGAGGCAGAAATCGTACTTCATTGGAACTATATTGGCATAGGAGATGTTGTAAGTCAGTTCGGTTGTATTGGATAGTTTGTCCACCCTTTGTAACTGTTATCTGAGATTGATCGGTGAACCTGACTGAGGGCCAGATCATTGTATTGTGAGCAGTGTGCTCTAGGCAATGGGCCTGTGTATGCAAGTGCATTATTCTTTGTTCTTATTTTCTCATAACCAGGCAGTACTTTTAGCGGAGTACATTTATCTTGTGGGTTTGACTCCCACCAGGGTTTTCCCTTAACTGGGTTACCTCGTGAACAAATCTGGTGTTGTGAGTTGTGTATTGTGGATCTTGCATTATTGTTTTATCTTTCAAATCTATAAGTGATTCAATTGTTAAAGTTTTAATAATTGTGAGTACAACTAATTAACCCCACCCTCTCAGTTGTGCTTGTCTTCTTTGGGCCTAACAGTGTCTAGTATGGCAGTATGAATATGTGATGAGATATGATATTGCTTATAGCAATATTTATTTTGTTGTCTCCAATATGACTCTTAATACATGCAATATAGAAGAAATCGCCTATAGCAATATTGTTACTATGTCTGATTTGATATAATAACTTGCAACTAAATGGTGGATGTTATGTCTAATTTAGGCATTATTCACTTGCAATCACTAGTGCCATCTCTGATTTGTATTTATATGCTTGCAACCTATTGTATGCCAATTAGGCACTTGCTCAAAAGAGCATATAAAATCAAGGATAAAGGGTTATAAGTTTCCAAATTTGATGCCCTCCTTCAACGAATTGGACCTCATTTTATATGTTAAGAAGGTTGCATTCTAAAGGCATGTCTTATGTCTTTATACCATAGTGTCTCCTCATAACATACCATCACGCTGCTTCATTATCAATACTAACTAATGCAATCATCTCATGTTAATCACCTCTTTTCCATATGTTATTGGTTGATTATGACCTACAATTAGTCTATTTACTAATCACTGCCTCCAAGCTTTTTAACACTGTGTGTAGTCATCATACTTCTTCAAAGGATATCGATTAGATAATATAGTTTAATGGATGCTAAGTTGTGAACATCTAATGGTAATCAACATTGTCATGGTTGCTATTAGGGGAGGTTGCCACATGGATTTTATTAGATACTTCCTTAACTGTTGTCTTAACCTTTAGTATTGTTGACTAATCGATATCGGCCTTAACCTTCTTCAAGATCTTGATAAATCAAATCTTGTTTCAAGATCTTCATCAAAATCATCAATACTATCCTCCATACAAAAATTCCATGCGACAAGAGGCTAATTGCTTTGTTCAAAGTTAAAGTGCTTGTGGTCCTCCTTATGAGTGGTGACCATTGTGAAAGAGTCACTCCCAAACTCACTAGCACTGGTGTCTTCAAAAACACTCCTCTCCAAAAGCTTTGTATGAGCATACAACCTGTATCTATCTAAACCATCATACCTAGAAATATCTAAACTCAAAGCCAAGGCTATTTTTTTTCTTTCTCTTCATGCACCAACTCATCAATAGTAACTATATGCATGTCCAAAGAGTCACTCTGAAAATCTGTCACATGGTTTTTATCTACCAAGGCACTATCTTCATTCAAATGATTTCTAAATATTTTGTAAGTAGTCATAAGCACAGTACTTCCAAAATGAACTATTTAGGCACAGTACGTGAGAATTAATCTCTCCTCTCAACTTAGGGGAGGCACCCTTCTTATTGCTAATAACTCAACTAGAATCTAACTTGAAACTAAGATACTAGTTGAAGCAATAATACCAATAAACTTACAATTAACCGAAAGATTAATTGCTAAGCGTACTAGTTGATAATAGACTACGAAATATGTATAGAAGCTCAAAGACTTATATATTATCTCACTATAATTTCAAACTACAAGGTGTCAATAGAATAAGCACAAAGACTTAAAGCATATGAACCTTCTACTCTATCTCTAATAAAATTGTGAATCACAGCTCAAAGACTATATATTCACTGTAACTAACTTGAATTGACAATTATAGCACAAAGTCTATACAAAATCAAATTCAAGATCCTCCTTATAACAACACAAATAATAAATCCACAAGCTCCCTCAACTCAAAGATTGAAAAACACCTGTTTTTTATTCACTCAAAGTTAGCTTGCACAAATGAAAGCAAAGTTTGTACTTGCACAATCTCACCAGAGTTTTCTTGCTATGCATAAAGATTTCTATTACAATGAGCACCCTCCTTTATTTATAAGTGAGGGGCTAAGAGCGAAAAGTGGGAGAAACCCAACTAATCGAGACTTATTCAACAACTAACTAACTACAATTGACTTATTCAACATTACAGTCCTATGTAATATGATTACATGCAATGAAATATGTAATTGCAAATTTTTGCTCTACATGCAACTTGTCAAGACTATATTACAAAATGCATGATGAAAAATAAACTAAGTGTCTGACAAGACACGACCCCTATTACATCAATCTCTTATCAAAGAGATTTTTCTGTCACCAGATTGCCAAATGCTGGAAATCTTCAAATCTGTGAATGAGT
>MU226272.1:1142800-1175419 GCA_018584345.1 Thuja plicata | reverse complement strand
CCAAGACGGGGTCAAGGGGCAGCGCCCCTTGTGCGCTCAACCGACTTTAATTATTTTATAAGGCATCGAGAGTTATTTTTCAGCTCCATAAGACATCAAATCATAAATGTATGTAAGATGAAAGACACAAAAAAAAGATAAAAATAAGTATTTTTTTAATTTTTTTGACTTGACAGCCGATTCATGCCGGTTCAAACATGGCGATTCAGGCGATTCATGCCTAAGAATCGCCGATCTGATTCACCAGCTCCCAAAAAATCGGGAGGGGTGAATCGAATCGCGATTCTCGTTACACTGCAATAAACAATTAATAAGCTATATTAACTCATAACTGTCCAATCAAGAATATTAAATATATTTGTAGAGCTTATTTTTAGGCAATGCCAATCAGAAGTTCATGCTTCCATGGAAGATGGTAGATAAAGTTTGGTTACCAACCACAGTATATTCACTCACAAAGTCATACCAATTGGGATGGGTAAGTTAGGTACAATCTGTGCTTGTGTCTAGCAAGTATTCTATTGCATTTACAGTTGGGTCATTTGAGGACACATTTGATAGTTTGATGTCATTCTATTTAATTTTTGCAGTTTGATACTTTACCCTTTAGTAGTCAATAGTAATATCTGTCAATTGACATTAGTTTCTTATTATTTTTATCACTTCAAAAACTAAGGAAGATCATGTACACAAGCAATCAGATCTTTGGTTGATGTGCATTCCTCATTTCAGGTCCACTGAGCACTCTATTGATGTTGTCCTAGGATCTTAGCTTCTTAACTAGCCACACTATCTCACCACAGCCATCAAGAGTAGTGAAATGGAGCACCAGATCAAGCAATTCCTCAAAGTGGGAAAGACAAAACTTTATAAAGGACACAATGAGTAACGGTTAGTTATAGATTATTGTGCTTTCAAAAAAATCAACATGAATAACATTACCAGTTTCCCACCATCAATGGACTTTTTGATCATATTTAGGGTGTCAACTAATTCTCTAAGCTCAGCTTGGCTTTTGCTTATCACAGATCTGCATGAAGCTCAACCACATATAGAAGACAAACTTCAAGGCAATGTTTTGACTCTATGAGCGGTTGTCCATGGCTTTTTTCCATGTTACTCCACATACCACATTAATGTGCATCATAAATTACGTATTGAAGCACCACATCAAAAAAAATATTTGCCTACAAAAGGACCAAACATGACCATTGGTCCACATGGATACAATTCTGGCTGACATCAGTTTCAAGTCAAGATATATCCTCCTTTAAGAAAATCTCAATAAAGTACAGGAGTATGGAGTGCATGCGAATCTGAATAATATATGTTTCACAAGGTTTCTAATAAAAGGGAACAAGTTTCAGAAACAGAAAAAATCGCTCCCAAAATTTGGTGAGACATGGAACGAAAAATGAGTATAGCCATATGTTTTAAAATTTGTGAAAAAAGTGATTTGGCTTGATCTCCAGCATGAATATAGTGATTTAGTCATGATGTTGAGCAAAATATTTGGGATTCCACAATCCTATCAATTCGAGGCATGGATGTGGTATTTCATTGAACAAGTCGTTGGAAGATTCAACATGGATTGGGCTTGGATGATTAGCGACAACCTGAATGAACACCTTGTGAATCTAGAGCAGTCAAGAAAGTTCTACATGAGCTCCTATGTCATCTACATGCTGGCTCATATGACAAAATATGATGGATTGAGGTGCAAAGGAGCAATATGAAGTGGTGCCCATCGTTTAAAGGTGCATGAATGCTATCCTCAATTGCTATTGTATGCTAAAGATGATTTTGTCAGAGTCAACAATGCTTTTGCAATAAGCATTGTCAGGACTCTAAAAAAGAGATTATACATAAGACTATTAGTCGGGGTGATGGAATTGGTCGAGAAGTATGGAGCATGGTTCATCCAATTCCCTACCTCTTACATCAGAGTTCAGAGATTTTCTGCACAGCCGTATAAACTCCCAAGGTATCCCATTGATAAAATGGTCCTACAAGAGGTCACTCGCAATCGACAGTTTATGACAAGATTCAGAAAAGAAAGTTGGGACTTGAATTCCCAATCTCCATAGGAGAAGACGAGGTTGAGATATGCCCTTGTTTGCAAGCGGCCAAAAAATCATCAGAAGAGTTGCATTTCTACCAACTACCACTTTTTTCGGCAAGGCCAGATTATGATCCTTACAACAAAATTAGAGCGGTGTCAAGCATGAAATATCAGCACCAAATGCACCTCGAGAATTTCTAGGCCAATGTTGCAGATGAGGATGAGATTAGAAAGAGGATGCATTCCAGGTTGCCACTCAATATGATCAAAGCATGCAAGATCATCAGTGTACCTCATCAAGTGGAAGAGGATATGAATATGATCCAAAAGGGATACAACTCGGAAAAAGAAAGGACCATCCATCCATATGATTGGTCCAGGAAGGAAGTATCGTATATTGATTCATTATTCGCACCAGTTCTGGAATTCACAAAACAGTGGGTTGAGCAACAAATCAATAGGTTGAAGGTACCTAAGGGCAACATAACCTATAACTTGATGGGTCATCAGCCGCTACGGGATGAGGGACCAAAGCAGCCTTCAACAGTGAGAATAGAAGATGGAGAAATTCCGCCAGAGAGTTCTCAGCAAAAGAAAGGAAAGAGTGTTGCTCAAGAAGTGTACTCGAGAGGTAGGCCTAACCATCACATCAAAGAGCCCCAGCAGAAGACACAGAGGTCGGGGACTACTCCATCATCACCTAGTCAGACTCCGAGTTTGCAGGAGATACATTCTTTCACCAGAAGAGAAGTAGAAACAAGCAAAAAGATAATAAAACATGAAGATCAAATGGCCAGGTCGGTGCAGGAGAGAGAAAGCATTTGAAAGCATCAATGCCTATCAAGAGTACACCCAAGGAAGAAACAAAGAGCAAGATGTTGCCACTGAGGATAGTCTCAGCTATTTTAGAATGAGAAATGATGGAAACAGAGGTTCCTGAGGCAAAAGAAGAAATCTCTGCAGTAGAGGCAAAAATTCCTACAATAGAGGTAGCGGCTCTTGAGACAACGACAGAAAGTCTTATTGCCGAGGAAGAGATTGATGTAAGGAGTGTACAAAGGCAAGAGCAGTTGTTAATCCGTGATAATCAGAATGTTGTCATTCCAAATTGGTTAAGGCAAAGGCTGACGAAAAGTCAGGAGAAAGAGGTTGACCCGGCATTCGAGTTGCAAGAAATCTTGAACCGAGTCAACAAACCAGAGGAGAAGGGCAAGGCCAAGAAGTTTGCAAAAGTCATCAGAGGAGAATCCGAAAACAAAACTTTACAGTTTGCAGTGCCTGCAATCAATAAAGCAAAGGATCAGAATACTGCAGATGAATATAATGTGACAGAGTTCGATCTGGGACATGCCTCTTGGGAGCAGGTTATGTAAGAATTCGAGGATTCTACACAAGCAATGAAAGAAAAGATGAGGAAACTAGAAGGGAAATATCAAAAACTGAAAGGTAAGAATAAGGTCCTGTGTGAATATATGAACAACCTATCTCATCCAGTGAGAGAAGAGGGTAGTCAAGCCTTTGTTCCTCCTACAGTTCTTCTGACTAAGTCATTGGAGGGTACTGAAAGAATCAAACAGATTTCTCCGAATGTAGAAGCTTTGGTAAAGGGCATCCAGAATGAGGCATACAGACATGCTGAGGACATGGTGCAAATTTTTTGAAAGGGCACTGGCCTTCCTTTCCAGGATACAGTGCATGGAAGAGTCGTGGGAGGATGAACATATTTATCGAGATGAAATAATCTCACGCTTGCAGGATTTAATGGAAACTCCCAGACATATGTTGGCTTATGGTGGAGTGGTCAGGGAAGGAGAGGCGTATGACTTTGCCCAATGGTATAGCGCAGTGATCATGGCAATGGAAAAGTTTGAGCATTTCAGTGAGGAGTCCACTCGATTGAAGAAGGTAGTCAAAAATATCCAGCAAGAGATCTCCAACACAATTGCATCATTGTTATCACTAAGATTGGCTGAGAATGAAATAATTGTGGACAACCTAAAAGGAAAACTAGAAGAGTTTTTTTAGTTGAATTACTTCACGAAGGACGACTTTGAGAACTTCTCCATTTTCTCAAATGTCATGCACACAACCCAGGACTTGTTGCCGGATTGGGAAAGCAGTTTGAACAAGTCTGAGCGAGAGGTGACAGTCCTAGAATTCAAGCAGGAATCAGCACCAAGTGTCAACGTGGATGAGTTGGAGACCGTGTTGACCAAATTCCATGCATTCAAAGGGCGAGGTCAAACATAGTCTATTCTGGGCAAAGGTGCATTTATTGCAAGATTGAAAATCTTGGTCTCGGCAAAAACTCGATTTACCCAAATTTTTTGAAAATCTTGGTCTCGGCAAAAAATCGGCGAAAAAAATCGACAATAAAACGGCACTTTTATCGAACATTTGAAAATATATAATTTTTTAAAATATTCTTAAAAACACACACATAAACACCAAATTTGTAGAATATATACTGATTTGAGATATTCACAATATATTAATCAAAGTTTTGAGTTAAATACATAGCAATTAGAATTTAGAACTTAGCAGAAAACATAGAATCATTATCATATACCAAAAAACAAGTACGACATCTGAATAAAAATAAGTTCAATACTGTGATGTCCCCGAATTAGCAGGTTCTGGGAGCCTGATTGTGGTCAGCTCATCATCGCGACACTCGCGAGTTGACAGTATGTTTTGGGGATCTCAGTGGACAGATTGGCCATTTTTAGTAAGTCTGGACTTACTATTTATAGTAAGTTAGTCCGGGCCAGTTACTATTTTTGGCAATGCAGTGGGTGACCAAGTTGATTAGGCGTTACCAGCAGTGAATGCAGGTTTTATCACTTGAGTGCATATTTGTTAATTAATGTTAATTAATAACTATATGTTATTAATTAATAATAAAGCCATATTATTATAATAATACTTTATTATTATAATAATTTACAAGTTGCTAGCCCAGACATAATAATTTACAAGTTAACTGATATATCATTTTGGAAACTATGGCTACCGAAGGGTTATAAATATGGATTCATTCTTAGACCTGATCATCGAATATTTTATATTAAAAATTGTGTCTTGGGAATTGTTCCTAATTATCTATGCCCTTGCTGAAGTAAAAGGGTCAAATTAGATTCTGGAAGACTGATTCTTCTGAAGTTAATCAATTATTGGTTGCTGATGTATAACCAATCTCTCTCCTTCGTACTGTTTGTCTGTGACTTGAAGGAAAGATAGTAATTTCTGAATTCTGGAATCATTCTTGAACTGTGGCCTGCACAAGAGGTCTATATCATTATCTTCATTGAAGGAGATTAATAGCTGGAGTGTTTTATATTGGCTGCGGGTGGTGATAGGTGGAATCCCTTCTGACAGTCCTATTGGTCATGCTAGGAACGAACTGTGGCAATCCAATCACACCTATTGGAAACGGCATGTATAGCCAGCCTGCATCGACTTGGAAATCGCGGGCCCTGTATTAACCATCCTGCCGTGTGGGCAAAAATAGCTGGGACGTGGCTGGAGGAACTTAATTGTTGGCCGTGCGTGGAGAAAGGTTACGGCTATTGTGCGTGGAAGAATGTTATGGCTGGGCCGCAACACTGAAACGTTGCATGTCGCGTGACCTGCTGGCAGCATTCGCGTGAGGATATTCTCCTTTCAATAGCGAAAGGTGGTTGAAAGATTGGTAGCCAGCACACAAAGGTTAACGAATAGCAAACCAAGTTTTCTTCTTCAATGTTTAATCTAAATAAATTGATATATGAAATTTCCAGATAATAGTGCTGGAAACTATTATGACAGTAAATTGAAAATAATATTTGAATTTTGATAAATAAAGAGTTTCATTTCGGCAAAGTTCATTGTTTATGGTTGAGAAATCTATTAAGTTAGAGCCAAGCCGGGTCAGGCTCATTACAAATACATATTGAAGTCAAACTCCGCGAAACTACAAGTCTACAACTTCTGAATACATATTAAGTTCAAGTTTCGGTATCAATGAAAACTAGAAATATATATAGACTGCACCTAATCCCAAAAAAACAACCTAATCCCGACGCCTTTAAAACTTTAAAAAAATCCCTAAATTTTTAAAAATCATTTGTTTTTAACTTAAGTGTTATAAGCGGTGAGATTTTTGAGTAAAAATTGCCAAAAATCGCGATATTTTTAGGTAAAAATAGTTGCGCGATATTGGAAATATCATGAGCAATATTAATGGCAATAATATCGTTTCAATTTCTGTAGTGCGATATATCGCGATATCCGAGATATAATTGCGAGATTTTCAACTATGATTTATTGCATAGTGGGCATTCATGTCGCCCCACTCTCTCGCTAAATAGGCATGCATAGTGGGCATTTATTACCCACTAATAAGGTGATCTCTCTTTTGATTGGTCTGTGTGGACCCGTAAATTAAATGTAGATTTTCTCTTCATGCCTTGAGGTGGCACAATCTGGGCCATCAATTACTGTTTCAATCCGGGCCGCACATTGTAATCGGGGACCTATATAAAGGTCTCATTTCTCATTTGTAAGGAGCAAATTCTAAGATTGGGCTTGAAGTATTTTGGTGCTTGCATGGTTTCATTGTTCCCTCATTTAGATTACAATTGTTAGATAAAGTGTTTTGATTTCAATGGAGAATGTAATGGTGTTTGATGAATTTCACGGCTCATACTTTTGATGGTTTATTGATTGTAAGTTGTTGTGTGAAGTTAGCTTGATCCCCCACTTTTATCGATGCTTAACTTCTAACATTCAATGTGCATTGTTCATTTTGATGGTGCTCATTGTGCTATGAAAACCTTTTGCATAACCCACTGAAGATTGCACCAATTCTTGTAGAGTTGTAGTTGATCTTGGCGAAGCAGAGCTTGGTTATTTTGGAATTCGTCCATCAAAGCAGTGTCTATTGATATCATTACCCTTAGGAGTAGAATAGAATTCATGAACCCTACTCTCTTTGCTTTCCGCATATTTGTGAAAACCCAAAAAAAGTACTCTATTGCAATATCTTTTGATAGATCCCACATCCAGTATCATATGAAATCAACTTGAGTAAAGCAAACATAAGGCCCCTCGTGATAAACATCATATCACATTCACCATTGAGCTCATCCATGGTCAAGAACTGACATAAAAGGAACTTTGGAATCTATTGTGTGATCTTTCGCAATCTTAGTATACAAGTGATTTTGATCAAGAGAAGATAAGAAATCTCAATATTTTGTTCTACTGTTGGTGGGTCATAAAACACACGTCAACAAGATCCAGCCAAAATAATGGGAGGGATGCCACTTCTAACCATTTGGAAAATGACTATAGAGATTCATTGAGGTCAACACCTTGGGTAAGTAGACCATCTTTCTTACCTAGAGGACCATCAAGAGAGGAAAAAGAAATCAATACATCAATCAATAACTTAGATGAGTATGCAGAAGGTTATTCAAGACAATCTTGAAATTAGGAGGAATATTCCATTTAGAGAGTATTGTGAGGATGGAACAAGAAGTAACCCTAGAAGAGAAAGGGGCAAACCTAATAAAGACTTAGCTCATAAAGTAAAATGACTCTCCCCAACTTTGACAGATCAGGAAATGTCACCACCCATTCATGGATCTAGAAATAGGACGCATTTTTATCTCTTATCCCATGTCTGAAGATGTCATCGAATTTGCCATCTTACATTTGGAAAGGGTTAACCACGACTAGTGGCACCATGGTTTGATTACTAGAGGGCACCTATGATGAATTTACACAAAAGCTCGTGAACCGATTAGACCAAAAATACCACGAAAGACACTTTAAAGAGCTAACACAATTAAAACAAGGATCTGCAAAAGACTATATAACCAAACTTTAGAAGATCTTAGTCATGGTACCTGTGATTACAGAGAAAAGGCTAACAAGCCTATTTATTGAAGGACTATTAGAGTCAATTCATGGTTTGGTGAGTGCTTTTGACCCCACATCTCTTCAAGATGCAATTCAAAAGGCCCTAAGATTGGAAACTACATCAACAAAAGAAAAGAGCCAATTCAAGAGCATGCCTTCAAGATCACAAACCAACCTCCCTACAAAAGAAACTAGGAACAAAAGACATTACCTTCTGAATCACACACAATATGGGAAGAACGGACAAAACTCTAAAAAAAGTGGATTTTTTTGAAGTGTAAGGAAAAATGGGAGCCACGACATAGGTGCACAAATAGAGGAAAAGTACACAACATAGAAGCCTTAACAAATGAAGAGATGAATGAAGAAGAATTCAAATCTCAAAGGCAAAGAAGAAGATAGGAGAATGAAGAGGGTACTTCGACAACACTCTCAGGGGAACCTGCATTAACAAATGAAGATATGAATGACGAAGAATTTGAATCTCAAAGGAAAAGAAGAAGACGGGGCAATGAAGAAGAGGGTACTTCGGCAACACTCTCAAGGGCACCTAAATATCATCCTTTTAGAATCCGTAGTGTTCTAAAAGGACAAAAAATGACGGCCCTAATGAATAGTGACACCAACCACAATTTCATTGATAAAGGATTGGTGGAAAGGATGAAATTAGAAACTAAAAACTTTGAAGAATTCAAGGTGGTCATAGTAGATGGGTTCACTACCCCATGCACACCAACTATTCAACAATTGAGCATCACCTTGGGAAGACATCAAGTGAAAGAGTACTTCTACGTGGTGAACATAGGTGATACCAAATAGTATTAGAGATCCAATGGTTGCACTCCTTAGGGAGGTATTGTTGTGTTGTAAACACACACCCCATTGCAAATGGGGAGCCCCTCTTTTCTCGCTTTTCAGGCTTATTGTTTGGTTTAGTTGTCCTTAGCTTGGCAACATTTTTGGGTTTTCTAAGTCTCATAGCTGTCAGAGAATAGGTGAGTCAAGTCAGGAAATCCTAGATTTAGATGTAGAATGCAGAAATTTTCCAAAGATTGAATCTCAAGGAAAAAATTCGGGTTTGAGGAGGATTTCCTTTAGGAAATTCATGTTTGAAGTATGAAACCCAGAGTTGGGATGTGGAAGTCCTTGTCCAAATCGTAAGATCTGAGGTAACCTTTAAGGATGAGATATAGAGTAAGATCATGAAGTTCACCTGATAAATATGGAGTTCAAAAGTTGTGAAAGTTTAATAGTGAGCGTTGAGAATGGGAATTGAGGACAAAATTATGAAAGGTTTCACAAAGTTTTGAAGTTGTCAAATGTTATCAAAATGTTGCAAAATATTGTCAAGATGCTGCAAAATGTTGTCGAATTGTTATCAAGGCAAGGTGTCAAACATGAAAATTGAACAATGCTAAGTGAGGAAACATTAAAAAATTCAAGACTAGATAAAGAATTTTTTATAGAAAAAATTTAAATAAATAAATAAATACATTTAAATTCCAAGTTCTTGATTGAAATTATAATTTTTGCAAGAAACATCCAACTTAAAATCGAATTTCATCATGAAAATTCCTTAAAAAAATTCCTTGTCCAAGGAAACATGACATTGAAAAATCCAGCTCCAAGGCAACATGACAAGGGAAAATCCTTAACAAAGGCAACATGACGCTTCACAATCCTTGTCCAAGGAAACATAGCGTTGAAAAATCCTCCAAGGCAACATGATGTTTCGCAATCCTGGTCCAAGGTAACATGATACTTCACAGTCCTTGTCAAAGGTAACATGACGTTTCACAATCCTTGTCCAAGGCAACATGACATTTCATAATCCCTAGCAGATGTAACATGACGTTGAAAAATCCTTGACACGTGCAACATGACATTGAAAAATCCAGCTCAAAGGATACATGGAGAGGTCACCCTTAAGACTTAATGAACTTTAAGAACAAATGCAAAGAGTCACGAAGAGGGATGCCTTGACTAGAGGATACAAATATAAAAGGAAAAAAATGCACAAGTAGATCGGTCCTATCAAGGAAGTTGCCATTGTCATTGCCATATAAGAGGAGTAAATAAAATTTAAAATGCAAATAAGATAATGAGGAAAAGGGACGACCCGATAGGGAAAAATTATGAGTTAATTGCAAACGAAACAAACCCTAGGAGGGTTGGCCATTAAGGTAGTTGCAATTCTAAGTGGAAAAATATATGTGCAAGAGCAAAACCTCTCATTTAGCCATCTTTCAAACACAAAGAAATGCAAAATTAAGAGAAGACCTAAAGGCAAAATGAGTGTGAATTCAGGACAGATTTAAGGTGAATTCACAAGGAAAAATCAGAATTAAGTGCAATTTTCATCTTCATTCAATGGATTGGAATCAGAACCAGAGAACGAATTCAAGTAAATTCAAGGCAAGAAGCGAGTTAGAGCAGAAGTGTGAATTTACCAGCAGAAGATACAAATTAAAAACAAATCAAGGACGACTTTCCCAGCACAAAGGCAATTAAGGAGCAGTTCTAGGGTGAATTTCCCTAGCAGAAAAGTGAATTCAAATACATAGCAAAGTTCATTTTCAAGCAGATTCCAGTGCAAAATCCAGACCTAAAGGCATAATAAATCGGATTAAAGGAGCAAGAAATTTTTATTGGATCATGATGGATAAAATCAAAATCCTAATCCAGATTTCCAACTTCCCAAGTTCAAGATCAAATTCCAATTCAAGACTAAAATTCTAGTCCTATGATTGATTGAATTCCAATCCACAATCTGAATCTTTGAAAAGTTGATATCACCAAAATGTTTTACGTTCTTCAAAATCTCTTTGCATTCAAATTTTGTTTGTGACTTTTGATCTGGGGTATTCTTTTTCTTTGCAGGAATTGATGCATGGGATGATGATGATTGAGAAGGATAAAGAGGAATAGCTCAAGGTGTTCAAGTTCGAAGAACAGAGGATTCAAGACAAGTTCGAAGGAAAGGCAACTTCCATGAATGGGTCCAAGATCAAGTCGTGCAAGAAAGGGAACTACATCACAAGAAAAAGGATGCTACGAAATCCTTGGGTTTCCTTTGGAAATCCAAGATCAACATAAAAGAGACATTGACTACTCATGAAGGACTCAACAAACCAAAAGGGAAGAATATGAAATCCAAGTTCATGAAGGAGGTTTCAAGACAAGAACAACTTCAACAACTCAAGGATGAGAATTCCCAAAACAATGAAGAAGAACATTCAAGATGAAGCAATTTGGGAATATAAATCATCACAATCAATCAAAAACTATCAAGAGATATCATTAGGAGATGCAAGGACTTTCTTTGTGATGAAGTTCGAAAGTTTACAAGATCTACAATCTGAGGTGGCACCTACTGATCTCCAACCAATCAAACAATTCCAAATCAACATGTCCAAGTTCATAAAACCTGACCATCAACAATTAGACATGTGGAATGCATTTAATGCAATATTACAATCAATTTTCTCATTGGTTCATCCTTAAAAGGATATGTATTTTAAGACTTTTAATTTTCTCATTGGATGGCATTAAATGTATGAAGGTGGTAGTTGTAACCATCCCAATCAGGTTTTCTATTGAATTATTTCAGCCGTTGATTTAGAATCAATCTAGGCCCTTCATTGTAATTGGGAAGTCTATATAAGGCTTGGCCTTCTCATTTGTAAAGTGAAGTCGATGGAGGTAAATGATTAGATAGGTGATAGAAAGTAGTAGTAGCAATAGGAGGAAGAAATCAAAAGTCAAAACTAATATATAATTTTCATTGAGGATATGGTGGATCTTTTGTATTGTTTCAACATTTTGTATGGTTTCTATTTCTCAAAGTTTTAATTAAAGTTCATTCATTTTAATGGAGAAATGTGGAGATATGTAATGGATTTCTTAGTTTATACCATTTGTACTTTGTTGATTGCATGTTGTAGCGTATGGTTAATCTAAACCTCATTTTGGGCATTGTAATGTCCCCACTTCTAATCTGATAAGATTGCTGAACTATTTACTCATAACTTCCTTGTCAGAGACTTCTTCTATCAAATCTTCTACTCAAAATGGTTTCAGAGAGTGTTAATATTTTTAATGGAGAGAATAACTATTGCAAAGTTAATGATCTGACCTAAATTCAATATCTTTATGTACCCCTCAATGTATATAAATCTTGTCTGAAGGTCAAAGTTCTGAAACACATATATATAATGGATCACTGATGTACACGTTGACCTTAAATATAGTATAGTATTTATGAGTCTTGTTTTATGCAATTCTAAAGAATTATGTCAATCATCAACACTGATATCTATTCCGTATATATGCTAATGGTATTATTTTGGTGTGATTCCCAGATCTGCAGGTTATATGCCTTAACCAACTTGGTAATGACAATGTTATCGTGTTGGTCTTATTCAGATTTCCTAAATTGAATGCTTATCATAATATCTTATGAGATAAAAGTTACAATATGCCCTTGCTGAATTGTGCAGATCAAAATCTGTGTGTATCAGCGATAGAATCTTCTGAATACCCCCCCCGCCTTCTGATAGGAATCTTGCAACTATCTCTTTATACCTTGCATTTATGATGGAAAGTCTCAATGCACCAGATAATAATCACGTCTTTTGCCTTACTTCATAACTAATGCTTAATCGTTTCTTAATTCAGATCGATGCATTTTATAGGGTGTAATCGTTGTCTTTAGCATACTCATACCCGTTTAGTTATATAACAATCTCCTTTCAATAATGTTAGATTGATCATTCTTATATGATTGATGACAATTATTAATTGCTAGGCTTAATGATATCGATATCTGAAGTCATTCATATTATTACTCTTGATTACGTATAAGAGTCACCGTACTTAAGCATTCTTCCATGCTTCCCAATAGCTTATCCGACTATGTAGATAATGGTTGATTTGGTTCCCTTGCTATAATCGCTGGAATTTGGATGACATCCGTTAGCAAATTGCAATCTTCTTTAACAGCTTTCATACACAGCCATTGTCTGTTTGGGAGACCTCCATTTTAGACCCACTGTATATTATCGTTCTCACTTAGCGTTTTAATCTTGGGTCAGCATTTACAATGCATGGGTTTGATTATTAATGTCACAATCAATTTGTATATGGGAAAGTTAGGAATAAGATACTATAGTATATATTTATTATACTAAGCAATTTATATTCATTTACGTGTTTTTATATTTTAACATTATTAGTTATTGATTATTTTATTATTAATTACTATTTTAATATATTCAATTGTTGATATATAATGTATAAATACATTATATTGTTATATAATATTATTATATACATCGATTCATTAAAATATTATATTATATTATATCAATTGATTAAAATATTATATTATATTATAATAGGTTATATTCTTTCATTATAATAATAAATTATAATTTATTTGTCTATTAGTTTTATATTCTATTATTAAATTTTATTAGAAAGGGGACATTACAGGCATAGTCCGATTGTGGATGTTCATTTCGATTACGCCAGTATTGGGCATTTGGATGGCTTATTTACAATATGAAAATATTTCACTACCATAAAAGACTGCACTCTTTCTATGGCATTGTGAGCTATCTCTAGTTAAGTAGAAAGTAGTTCCATAAGGAATTCATCTATCTGAGCATCATCGATTTTCATCATTATCCTTAGGTGTTACAAGTGGATTAGAATTCTATAAACCCTTATCCTTTTGTCTTTTATTTGAAGTCCAAGTTGTTAATGTTTCCAGGTAGCTGCGAGAGAACTCATTCATACCAATGTTCACTTGATATTCTGGACTATGATATTATTACTCTGTTATGTATTACGGGAGCTGTTATCATCTTCAGCGAAGACTTTGTTTTGTTTATGGTTGCTATCATATTCATTCCCTACATACAAGTTTTGGAGTTATGATGATTATTGTTGTATATGGTTCTGCTGTCGCATGGTATTCCTCTTCTAACCGTCACCACTCAATGTCTGATGTTATTATGATTGACGTTGGGCTGTTTACATTCTGTATTCATAACTGGCATCTTGTCATCGGGCTTTCTTTATGTTTCCACTGTGGCTCTCATCTTCCTCCAGCGCAGGCATCGATTATGTTTGTCTCTGTCATTCCTCTTCATACACGGTGATATGTTTGTGGGTGACATTTATCAATGTTCATGAGTAACTGTCGTCAGTTGCTGATCATTGAACGGGCATTGTTCTGTATATAGGGTGAAGTCTATTCGATTGCACAATATATAGACTTGGACAATGTGAGGTGTGGGAGTCTTCAGCAGAATACGAATGTATTGGTTCTATTTCTCAGAATCGATGCGACACAAAATAGTGTGTATGGTAACTGCTATCAAGCATTTAGTATGCTTCAAGCGGCAGGTTTTCATTTACCTCCGATTTAGATTTTATCGTGTCTAGCGTGATGTCTCTTTGACTACCTTGGTTTAGTTTTTCTTTTCCTGGGTGATGTTGAGCTTCATCAGAGGAATGCATGATTATGTTTTCAGTATTATTAGAGGCTATTCTCAGGAGGTCAGAGATATAACAGTAAGAGTTTCATTGTTATGTGTTTGAGAATTCATACATATGTTCTGTGACTTCAGTGTTTGAAGGATAAGTAAATATCCTCTGTTATGTATGATGGATAATCTTTCTGTGTTTGATCACTGTATGGTCAACTTATGTTTGTAAGGAATTCTCAGAGTGAGAAGTATTTGTGAACAAGGCTTATTCTTTCAACTGTTAAGTGTTAACAGGAACAGGTTGAGAAGATTGTATTTGCTTTGAGAATACAATAAAGGATCTATCTTTTGTGGGGCTGGGTTTTTCATCCTCAAAGGGAGGTTTTCCCAGGATAAGTCTGCATGTCCTTTGTTCCTTGATTTGAACTTTAGTTCATTGTATTTCTATGTATTCTGGTTCTTAAACTTAACACAAATCATTCCAAGTTCTAACCACTTTGAGGAAAAGAGTTAATAAATCCAAGAACAATTGTGTAAATCCCTTTGTGTGTTACCAACAATATCACATTATTTCACAAAGTCTATATCCAACATAAAGTTGCATGTTCGCAGTGTAAACCTTGGGGTTACCTTACTTGATCACACAATTTAGATTGTTTAGCATTTGATGGTTCCTAGAGAGCATAGAATACTTTGTATTAAATTTTGAGTTGACGAGTGTTACAAAACACACATCAACAAATACCACCAAGACTTCCAAAAGATGAGATTTTTTTCAACATTATAACAAAGAGGGGGTCTTACAAGGTTTATCGGATAAGATGCCAAGGGTAGCATCATCCAAAAGAATGGAGAGAGCCTTTAGACATTGTCAAATAGAATGGGCTGCCCAATGTATGATATTTGACAAGTCTTCAACCAAAGGAAAAACTCTACATGTAGACAATTAACCTATCTTCAACAAATACAAAAAAGTTTTTGATGACATTCTTCCAGAACTTCCACCAAAAAGAGGTTTTGAACACACTAGTGAACTTGAAGATCTTTGGAACCTTTATCACTATACCCTATTGACATCCAAGAAGATATAAAGAATAAATTGAGAAAAGCGTAAAGGAATTAATGGAAATGAGACATATTCGACGCAACTCTAGCCCCTTTGCTTCCTTTGTAGTGTTAGTGAAAAAAAAATGGTACCATGAGGATGTGCATTGACTATAGGCCACTTAATGAAAAGACCATTTAGAACCATTACCCGATTCCTAGGGTAGATGAACTAATTAATGAGCTTCATAGGTCAATGTACTCAAAAATTGACCCACATTCACGATACCACCAAATCAGGGTAAGGATGGAGGATGTCATTTTGGGCACATTGAGTTCCTTGTTTTGCCTTTTGGACTAACCAATGTCCCTACAACCTTTCAATCTTGCATGAATCACTTATTTAGCAAACAACTAAGAAAATTCCTCTCGGTATATTTTGATGACATTCTTATTTATCGCAAAACTTGGGAAGAACACCTAAGACACCTAGATGAAGTGTTGGGAATATTTGAACATGAACCATTATTTGCCAAAATGTCTAAATGTGAATTTGAATTGGAGGAAATTTTATATCTGGGACATAAAATCAGCACCCAAGGAGAGTCAGTGTTGAAGAAGAAAAGATTAAATCCATAAGAAATGGGCCAAGACCAAGGACATTAATAGGTCAAAGAGGATTTTGGGACTTTGCACTAACTACACAAGATTCATTAAAGGCTTCTCAAAGTTAACAGCCCCTCTAACAGACAACCAAGAAATAATACCTACTTTGTGGGAGGTGCATTGCAAAGACTAATCATAATAGCCTAAGGTTCTTCTTAAACCAAAATGATTTAAATGACAAACAACAAAAATGGGTGAGCAAATTACAAGACTATGACTTTGACGTCAAGTACATGAAAGGGAAAAATAATGTTGTACTCGATGCCCTATCATGAAGACCCCATCTATACTTCATGATGAATGTCTCCACCAAATGGAAAAATTCCATAATTGCAGAAAATGCCAAGGACACATTATCAAATGACATATTAGAAGTAAAAATACAAGATGAAAGGTACCAAGTATTAGATGAACTCATCCTCTACAAAAATAGAATATATATCACTTTGGGATTAAAAATGAAGGAAGATTTTATGAAAGCCCATCATGACACCCCTTTGGCAGGACATCAAAGGAACTACAAAACTTACAAACAAATAAGAGAGAGATTCTCTTGGAAAGGTCTGAAGGGAGACATCCTAAAAAGAACATACATTTTCCAAGAGATTACTTCAACCCCTGCCTATACTTGATTAGAAATGGGAAACTATTTCAATGGATTTCATTATCGGACTCTTAAAAGTGCAAGGAAAGGATTGTATATACGTTGCGGTGGATTGTCTAAGTATGCACACTTCCTTGCCATATATACCAACTACAGAGCCCTTTAGGTAGCAAATGTCTTCTTCAAAGAAATTTTAAAATTGCATGGTTTACCCAGAAACATTGTCAACAACAGGGATAGTAGACTCCTGTGTCCTGGCAAGATATTTTTGGACTAGCAGGGGCTAAACTCACCCCAAATACAAGTTACCGTGCACAAATCGATGGACAAACCAAGATTGTCAATAAATGGCTTAAGGGATATCTAAGAAACTATGTCATTGAACAGAAAAATGCATGGAACAAATTAATACACCTTGGAGTATTGGTATAACTCATCATATGCCGATAGGAATGAGTCCTTTCAAAGCCTTACATGAATACGAGGCAACTTCATTTGGAGATTTAATTCTCACCAAAAGCCAAGTGCCAGAAGCTAGAGAATTTGTGCATCAAAATGTAGACATTATGAACACATAAAGATAACTCGCACCAAGTGTAAAATCAACAAAAGATACATGTTGATCGAAGAAGAACTGAAAGGACATTCAAAGTTGGGGGCATAGTCTTCCTAAGATTGCAACCTTATAAGCAATCATCGATAAAAGGAAGTGGATCCAAGAAACTTAAGAAAAAGATTCTACAGGCCTTACAAGATTATAAGGATGATCGGTGAGGTTGCTTATGCGTTGGAGTTATAAGCAAGTAGCAAAATTCAGCCTTCCACATGTCTCGCCTCAAGAAGGTACTAGGACAACATATCATACCGTGTTCAAAGTTACCTTTGCTCAATGATGAAGGAAAATCGATTTTTGGACTTGAAACCATTATTGATATGCGAGAAAAGAAATTAAGGAATAAGACTATTCCTGAGTATTCGGTTAAATGGAAAAGCTTGTCAATGGAAGATACCACTTGGGAAGGAACCAAAATCTTTGATCATCCCAATTTAAAATTGCTTGAGGACAAGCAATCTTGGGAAGGGCGGACTGGCATGCCCACTACCGTATGAAAAAAAAGAAACAATATAAGCGAGATCGCCGAAAAGGGGAGAAAGGAATAATGAATGGGATCGGTACATTCCTTGAAAGAAAATTAATTATTATCTTCAGCAAACAGTGATCAGGAAGGGGCAGTGGGTGCAATTAGAAAGGCATTGGTTGGTTTTGAAGAAGAATGATTAATTAAGGTGGGATGCTTCACTTAGTTGTATCCCTTGCTAAATGTTGCAAGTTTGTGACCTCATCCCATTATGGGAATTAGAAATAGGGCAGGTCTACTCTTCAAAAAGGCATTGAATGATCAAGAAGAATTAGCAGAAAAAGAATTGAAATCAGAACTGGAATTAATATTAGCTGCAATACTAATTAACATATTATCTGATAAATAAGTCGAATTATAGACCTATACATATGCGTTCATGCAATAGAGATCCTTGCAGAAATTATTGATCTTTGTGAGTAATCTAAATGCTTCTTTTTATTCTTTAACATGTTATGGAAAATTTGTATAATAACCCATTCTGAATTTAGAGAAATGGATTGCAAATAGGAAAGGTGGCCAGCCTTCTGAGTTCAAGAAAGATGAAGGAAGACCAGCCTTCATGCTCTTATCAAGTATGCCACCCTGAGATGGAATGGATGACCAACCTTCCATGCTCGTGGGCCAAGAGCTGGAATGGAAGACCAACCTTCCATGCTCTTGGGCCTGATCAAGGAGGATGGCCAGCCTTCAAGGTGAACTAAGGGATGGAAGAGCAACCCACCTTCCATGGTATTGTAGTACAAGGGTGACAAACCTTGAGACTACAGTGTGCAAACGTTTCAACAAATTCCTAAAGAGACTATTATAGGAAATCACTATTGCTTATTTGGATTTCAATATCACTGATGTTAATGGATATCACGATGTTTACTAATGATTAGTAAGATATATGTTATCATGGCTTATGACATAATGTCAATTTCCACTGACTAATATTGTGTGCAAGATCTAGACTAGGATTTCTCTTGTAAAGGGCATTTCAATTGGTGAATTTGATTTCTTAAATGTACCATATTTCTTATTTTAATTGGAATTGTGGTTTTAGGGAAAAATTTAGGCATATCTGAATAAGGGGCATTACAGTATCTCAAGTGGTAGAGAAGCCAATAGGCTGAAGGCAAAGGAAAGGGTGGCCTTGGGTGATCTAGATCTAAATGTCACAAACTTTGGTTGCTTCCTTTTTACTAGTGAAGATTTCGGAAATGGGATAGGCTTAAGATCTGATGTCTTGTTCTTAATGGAAAAGGATTAGCACTCCTCATCACCTTGCTCTATTTATAGCTCCATATTCTTTGTACTTCCTCTAGAACTAGACTATGAGTGTGCTATTGTCTCATTGTCATTTCTTCTGCAGGAAACAACTGATTTAAATCTCATCTTTTCCTCCATTATTATCTACTATGGAATTATCTAGTGTGTCTTGCTCCACGAATGGAAGTATCCACCCCTAGGACCTAAAATGGATTGATGAGGGACTGAAATTGTCACTGTTATCTGAAGCTTTATATTCTATGGTTGTTTATGTTGTGTTGTAAATCACACATGCCCCATTGCAAATGGGGACCCCACTTTTTCCACTTAGCAGGTCGTAGTTTTTTTAGTTTGGTTTTAGTTTGGCAGTGATTTTGAAGTATCATAGTTGGAAAAGCTAAGTTTGAGCAAGGTCTTAGAGGGTACAAGTCAATCCTAAGTTGAAGTTTGGATCTAGGATTAGGTTGATGGTTTCAATTGTTTGAGCACTTAGTGAATCTGAAAATGCAAGGTGAAAGTCATAAGAATGCCTAATGAAGAATGAAATCTCACTTTGCATCTTGAATGCAATTCACTTGCACATGCACAATCTCAAACCTTGTTGAAACTCCAATTTGCAAATTGGTGAAGATGCTTTAGGAGAAGCCAAGTGATGTTCTGATTTCACAGCCAACTTTCAAAATAGAAAAGGTAAATCTTTATCATGAAGGAAAGGGATTTAGATGTGAAGGATTGGAGGCAATTTGAGTGTTGACAAAAAACTAAAGACACCCCTCATAGCAAGACGAATTTGGATTTTGCATCTTGAAGTCACTGAACACTTGAAAAGACCCTTTGAAAACCACAGTGCAGATTTCCAAACATAGATCGGAATCCAACCTTGTCTAGGAGCACAATTCCAAGACCCCCTTGAATTCTGACCTACATATTTGATGAAAATCTTGAGACAAGGTGGTAAAATCTGGGTTTAGCGATGAATTCTTCAAGTTGGACCTCGAAACATCATACCTTTAGCAAACAATTAAGTGAAAACCAAATCTTGAGACAAGTTAAAACCTGAGCAAGCAATGAAGTTTAATATGAATTTCAAAGAGGGAAATCTGAGCAAGCAAATGGAAAAGATGAATTTACATGTTGAAATCCAGAGACTTAACAAATGTTAGATTGCCTTAATGGAGAATTCGCCTGGGTCGGGATCCGACCTTGACTTGGTGTTGACTAAATATTTTGGAAGTCACTAAGACTACAACTTGGCAAAATGTATCCTTTAGGCAGCAGTATGTGAGATTACTCTCTCATCTCAGCAATAGGGGAGGCTCCCTTCTTACCGCAGGTGGCTTCAAGTAAAACTGAACTGTAACACACACAGTTCTCCTTTCTACAGTAATACCGGTGGCTCAAAGATTGACTTAAGAACAATCGTTTGAGACAGCAGTGAATTTTATCTAAAGATGAAATGATACAAGAGTTCAAAGTCTCTTGTCCTCGCTTCAAATAAGTACTCTAGTTTCATATGTTCAAGAAAGCTCAAAGTCTTCCCTTGAACATCCTCTAATTAATCTAAAATTCCAACACTAAAGCCCAAAGTCTTCAGCTTTAGAATGTTACAGCGACTACTCTCTATAGTAACCCCGACCTTCTGAAGCACAAAGTCTTTAGAAAACTTGGATTAAAGATGTTACAATGAAATAAACAAGTTAACTATTCAATCTGAATCACAGATTAACAAATGCTACATAAGAAAACATTCATCAATTGTCAAGACAACAACTCAAAGTTTGTCAATCTCTATTCCTTTTATTCAGATGCTTAACTCTCTTACAATGAAACACAATGTCTTCAGAATATTAGAGTTTTGCCTATAGTTTACTTGCACACAACAAAAGATGAATATTTACAATGTGCCCCCTCCTTTATATAGGAAAAGAGGAGAGAGGAAAGTGGAGAAGGGAAAACCCTTAACCACTTTGACTTATTCAATCCTTATCCCTAACTCACTTACTTTGACCTATTCAAAGCTTATCTATAACTAACTAACTTTGACTTATTAAATGTTGCAGGACCTAATGTACTTGCAGCATGATTACATAAGAATGCTTTACATACTTTCGTGCAATCTGTCAAAGATTCTACACTTTTACAAAACTAAGTGTCCTAACAACAATTTTTAATGAAAATTGATACAAGTCTCAAATTGACAAAAAGACTTGTGCACGATAGCCGGATCTAGTGCACCTGTGTCAAGCAACGTTCACAGTCTTACGTGCAACACTTGACGCTTTTGAAACCACACCATTGTACTCGCCTAGGTTCTTTTGTAGTTGATTCAAGACTGCTCTAAAGCTTGCCAGTTTATCCATGGAACTACAACTGAAGGTGTCAATCTCCAGTTCTTGATGAATAACTTGTGCAAACCCTAATATGACGTGCTCCTCTAAAATCAGCTCTCCATCATCTGCCATCAGTTTGCACGTCAATTCCTCAAAGGTTTTGACAACGATGTCTTTATGCTCGGTGCATTCCCGTATAGTCTCATGTACTTCTGCTATCAAGTTCTTCAAAACTTGTTCCTTGTTCATCATCTAATCCAGGAATTCGAAATACATCTCATTTGAAGAGACTATCTCGTAAGTGCATAGGATATCAAGATCGGCTTCTGCCATTCTTTTCCATACATCTAAGTCTTCACTTAGAGTTTTTAATTGTTGATTGAAGGATTCAACCAACTCTTGCGGCCGACCAGTAGTTTCCTTGACATTCCTGAATATGCGGTATGCATCCCTGATGACCAATATTCTCTGATTTTCCAGCTGGTTGCCCCAGTAATCTATCACCTTGGTCTTCCTCTCTAGCCGCTCAATGTGCTGTTGTGTATCTTCTGAACACAAATTTGCCTGCTGAGAAGAAGAAACCCTTTCAAGAGCCTCACAAAGACGGCTATTCTCTTCCTTCATCAGGTATTTCTTTTGCCAAAGCTTATCAGTTCTCTTCATATATTGATCCAGTGCATCATGGGCATCCAATTGGCAACTTGCAAATGACTATTTACCAAGCTCCACCCTGATGACCTTGTAATTTGTGGTCTCAAGTTCATCTGTTGGCTTACTTGAAAGTGGTTCAACCACTTTAGCATACTTAACGTTTTGATCATCAACAATGACCTTTGAGATCACTTTGGCTTTCTTGTTCTTTACAGCTCGGGTTTTGCTCTTTGGGGCAAAATCAAACTCTTCTGGAGGCGTCTCCAACTTCTTTCTCTTTTGAGTGATAGCACCTAACCAAGAAGGTAAAGTGAAAGAAGAAGAACCATCAGTCGCCACCATGGTGGTCACTGGCTCCGCTTGAGAAGCAGTAGGGGCAGCTGTGATGAGTGCCTCTTCTTGCGTTGTGGTTGCGAATGAATCTTCTTGAACTTCCTTTCCCATAAACACTTCAATCTGTGCAGATGTCAGATTGTTATTCCCCATGATCGTATCCAACTTGAGCAAATCCTCAGATGATTCATCAAAGACATGTGACAAATCTTCTTTCTGCGCTGGGGCCGCGGAGGAGATGGCCGTAGCTGGCACAATGGTCGTTGAGTGTGTGGAAGGCAAATGCATTATGAAGGAATCAACATCTGTGTCAAGTGGCGACATAGTAGGTTCCTCCATCTCCGGCGCTGATTCAAGCATAGCCTAGATTTCATCCACCTTCTGTATTCGTAGTAACTCAGGGGTAACTGAATCCTGTAATTCTTCTTTACTATCCGAGATTTGGATCATTTCAGGCCCCTTTGCCTTGGAAGTCGCACTGGGCGTAGGAGCCTTAATCATGAGTTTTCCTCCCTTAATGGCGAGCTTTTTAATAGTTTTAACCTCTGATGCTGAGGCTTCTCCTTTTCCTTTACCTCGAACCTCCGATTTTAAACCTACCGGACCAACAAGATCAAAATCTTTTCCCGACTTGATTTTAATACTTCTCATGTCCCTCTTTTTCAACCATAAATTTGTATTGGCTAAGACACTCTGAAATCTGTCCCAAATGGGCATACTTTCTTTCATTGACCAGCATGGGGGTGAAATGGACACGTTCTTAATGTGGTGCTCCCTATATTCTGGATCTAGAATATCACCATCATCTTCGACTCCCTCAAGGATCTGTGCAAAGGTTGAAGTCCACAATCTGCTTCATGGTAAGACGGCAGTAATCCATTTTCGCAATGTCAACCTCGGTACGAAGATCGATCCAAATATCTTCAAGGTGGTGAATATGAATAAACTGTCTTCTAATTTTATCATTCATGCCCCTCCAGTCAAAAGAACTTCGGGCCATAAACTTCTTCAAATTAAACTCCTGGAGTTCGAACTCCATACACTTAGCCTTTGGTACCGTATCAATCGAGTATCCACCAATCTTCAAGGGATTCCGTGAAGAGATGCCAACTCCCGGTCAATGCAAACTGGATTGCTATGCTTGCACAGCCATGAGTTGTCGAGCCAACCCCATTAAGATGATCTTATCGGTTGGATACCTAGGTAAGGTATATGGCTCTTCTCTGAAATACCCCTCATATAGGTGAAGTTTGGAAACTGGAGAAAAAGGCACCCATACTCACTGACTTTATTCCAGGCTTCTCAGAAACCCTCATGTTCGGGAGTTCTTTATCAAACAAGCATCTGTAGTGCCCAAAGAAAGCATCCAGCACTCTTCTGTAGTGAATACGGCTCGATCTCTGTGGAAGTTGATCAAAATAGACCCAAACAGGCACTTGTGACCTTTCTCCTCTTGTAGTGAGTCCTGAAAAGGATCCTAGGGAAGCAGCAATATAAACTAGGTACTAATTCATGTAGAAAGTACCCGTCGTTGTAATTTGTGCTAACTGCTCACAAAGATAGTCACTTATGAGCTCACCCCAGAAAAGCATCTGCCTTGACTTCAGAATCAAAGAGAAGTACTTGTACATCCAAGGCTCGAAAAGACTTTACTCTTTAAGTCCTCTGACTCTGCTTAACAAGGTTATGAGATCATGAATTTCTTCCTTGAAATCGGATCTATGCATTCCCTTTGGCCACCTCACAAAATTGGACCTCTTGGTGACTAGCCAGTGCTCATTGATATACCTCATCCAGGCTGATTTTCCATTCTCCCAGCTATTGAGAGCCTTCTCCACCGTCATGTCCATTACAACCGGAGTTGGAGGAACTCTGAAAACTCGATCAATAGTGTCCGGATCCAAACTGATCACTACTTTCCCATCCTGATCTTTGATTGTTCTAAAGACAGGATCAAAGTGTTTGGCACAGGCAATGACGAACTTAGGTTCCAGAGTCGTTGTAGGGAAAGCAGAGACTTAGTGTATGTAACTCTCCCGGATACTAACCATCTCATCCTTGGTGGATGTGTCTACTCTTCTCAGGAACTCTTCTATGTCCAGATGACCAATCTTTGTGTCTCGAATTTCCTCTACATATGATGTAATTTGAGAAGGTATGATGGATTCTGGTACTTGTCGTACTAATACTTCATCCTTTTCTTTCCTTTGTTTTTAGGAGATGCAGATCTTCTTTCTGACATGACAAGATTTGCATCTGCAGTAACTGTGACATGAAAGTTCCAAAAAACAAGTACTTCGTCGTTGATAGAAGAAAAATCCATTTTCAGATGCAAAACTAAAAGAAGAGGGCAGCCTTTTAAGAAGATGGAAAAGTAGGTACAAGTGGAGTTTTCTGACGTATATGCACAATTTGGGGAATAAGACAAAAATGGTGAAGAAAATATCTTCAACTTTGAGCATGGTGGACTTTTTGCACAAGACAGCACATAAAACCTAAAAGAGTTTACAGCCTTTACCACTGCATAAGCATTTTTCTCCATCAATGAGTATTTCAACTCATGCGCCTTCAATGGATAGCTCATGAATGCAATAGGTGATTCGATATCTTCTTCATTCTTTTGCACAAGGATTGTTGACATCGAATGCTCTAAAGCATAAGTATACATAATGAAATCCTTAGTATAATCTGGGCAGACTAAGACTGGTGCATGTGCGATGGCCTCTTTAATCTCTTTAAAGGAAGCTTTTCCCTCTGGACTCCACCGGAAAACTGTTGTTCCTTTCATCATGTTGGAGATATGACGGGTCTTCTCGGAGAAATCAGGAAGAAACCATCTTAGAAAATTTACTTTCCCAAAGAAAGAGTGAACAGCAGTCTTGCTAGTTGGTAGAGTAAGACTTTGGATGGATTTGACCCGTTCCGGATCAATCTTGATACCTTCTTTTGACATAATGTGCCCTTGAAGCTTACCCTCTGTGACACCAAAAATAGACTTTTTAGGATTTAAAGAAATCCCATGTCACCGACACCTTTCTAGCACTTGCCGAAGATGTGACAAATGATCAGAGCGATACTTGGAAAATATTGTCAGATCTATCCTAAAATGCCAAATCAATGGCACGTTGGAAAGTAGCACAAGCATTTATCAACCCTAAAGGCATCCTATTGTAAGCAAAAGTACCCCATGGCGTTGTAAATGTTGTTTTGTATTGATCATCTTCTCTTACTTCTATCTGATTGTAACCAGAAAAACCATCCAACATAGACAACATTTGAGAACCAGTCACAGTTTGCAATACGTGATCCATTATGGGCAAAGAATAATTGTCCATTAAGGATGCTTGGTTCAGATTACAAAAGTCCACACAAATGCGGATTCGCCATTCTTCTTGCAAACCGGAACTATATTGGCTACCCATGTGGAGTGTTGAATAGGAAAGATGATCCTGGCATCGAGCATCTTCTGAATTTCAGACAAAACGGTGCCTGAGATTTTCGGATTATATTGTCGCTGCTTCTGCCTGAAAGGGGCAACTCCAGTCTTCAAAGGAATATCATGTTGTACCACTTTTGGCCGGAAAGACTTCAAATCATCATAGGAATAGGCCAGCACGTCTATGTATTCAGACAGAAGGAGAAAGAATTGCTCTCTCTCTTCTGGTGTACAACATTTGCCAATATTGACAAATTTAGGATCAGCATCTGTATTAAGATTGTATTTTTCATATTCCATGACGGAACCAGATCCAGTTTCTTGCTGATTTTTGACATACCGGTCATGCTTATCAAACAATCTTTCCAAAGAAACGAGCCCTTTCGGAATTTTGTTACCTTTGAGATGAATGACTTCTTCTCCTGTCTCAGGATTCTTTCCAAACATATCTTCCCGTGGGGAAGAACTACTCCCTTCAAAGAACAATTCATCAAAATTGTCTCTTGTTTCCAGAAAGTTAATGATTTGATGATCATCATTGAACACTTGCCAATGATTTGAGTTATCTGGAACACTAGGACTGTAAACTAACTGAATAGTATACCTATCCTGCTTGAATTCTGGATGAGGTATTAAGAATGTTGCTGAAGTTGCCAATGAATCAGCCTTATCATTGATTTCTCTTGGGACCGCACAGATATTAAAGGCATCAAACATGTCAACATAGTCCCATACCAGATTCATGTAATGTTTGAGTCGCTCATTCTTTGTTTGGTATTGATTCCTGATTTGACACACCACGAGCTCAGCATCACCCTTAGCGTGCAAATTCTTAATCCCTCTGCTTTGCACAGCATCAATACCCAATAACTATGCTTCATTTTCCACCATGTTATTGGTATTGTTGAATTGTAGCTTGTAAGAATAAGGAAATTTCTCTCCTTGTAGGGAAGTCAAGATGACCCCAGCATCAGAACTAGTCATCGCGCAACTGTCGTCAAACTCAACTACCCACACATCATTAGTAGTACTAGTTTCAAACGACTAAGATGGAGTTTCAGAAATTATTACTGAACTTGAAGACATAGCTTTTTCAACCATTGTAGAAGAATTCTCTAAAAACTCCTCTGAGATTAGTTCCTCTTCTGCATCTGCAAATTTATCTTCATCCATAAAGGAGGATGATGCCTCAGACAAATAATCCTCAGTGTATTCCGAGACTTCGATACTGTGAAGGTAATAGTTCCCCATTCCAATCAACTCAATAAGAATTTGAGAGCGAGGATCATCTTATTTTACCACTGTATAATTTGTCTCCCGCTCTGGAAGCAATTTTTGCATAACTCCTTTAACAGGTATTTGCGCTTCAGACATATCCATGTTCAACTCTCCTCCTACATCTTTACAGAAATTTCGGCCAAGCAACATACCGTAGGAAGCAGGAACATCAGCGACCAAAACAGCCATTTTGATCTTCTCAGGAAAAGAAGAGAATGCAAACTAAACATCCTTTATTTGTCCTTTCAATGGTACTTGCTTATTCTCCATGGAATAACAGTTTCCGAAAGTCTTTGTCAAAGTCAGACCTAGGGCATTAGCAACCTTGGCAGGCATGACATTATCTGACACTCCAGAATCAATAACACAATTACTTAATTTGAAACCATTGATCAGCAGGGAAATATAAAAAGGTTCTATCTTTCCTGGAACAAATGAAGGAATTGTTACTAAGTTATTTGGAAGATTCTTTGAGTCTGGGACAGCAACTGAAGTCTGTGCGGGTTGAGATTCTTTGACAAAGTTATTAAGCCTTTCCAGCAGATCTGGATATGCTTGCAGATATTCTACTTCAGATATTTGGATCTTAGTCTTCTTGGCATGATCTATGATATCAAAAGCTTGAAACAAACTTGCCAAGGACGTAGAAGAAATGTATGTCTGAGTTTTAGGATTAGACATACTAGGTTTTGGTACCTTAGTAGACATTGATTGAGGAGCAAAACTTACTTGACTATCTTTAGGAAGAGTAGGAAGAGGAATTCCTCTTTTGGCAATAGCAATGGGCACCTGAATACCTTGGTTTGCTTTGTCTTCTTCTTCCTTTTGTCGTGCTAACTTCGTTTGAGACCGCGTCATAACCGCATAGGCTTGAGTGAAGTCTTCCTCCGGATCGGAGTCATCATAGTGTACATACCCAATACTAGAGTCGCCAGCTGCTTCGTGATTTTCATCATAAGGGGCAGCATTCTCCTCCATTTGATAATCATCTGATGATACACCAGCTTGATCATTTTCATAATACCCCGTGGCCGACCTGCCTGGCGGGGCTTCAAGAGCAAGCCTCTCTGGAGGGGGTGGAAGCTTTGCTTGATTCTTTGCCGCATAATTGTGTGCAGCATTGGGAAATGTTCTCCATGAAATATCTTTATATGGGGCAGCAAATGATCCTTGCGAGATCTGCTTTTTGAGTGCAAGCAATTCATTTGCGAGTTTTAGAACCATCGGATCCGTACTACCTGAAGTAGACACATCATTGTAGGAGCTTCCATTGGAGGAATTCCCTCTTGATTTATCCTTTCAAATCTTACCAAACATGATAAGATCATCTTCAATCTTTGTTGCCAAAGTTTGAGCATTAGCCAGGCTTATGGGAACTGCTCGTCTCAATAGGAAACTGACTTCAGGTAACTGCGTGTTGATGAAGAAACATTTTAAATTCTCGGCAATAGGTCGTGAAGCAATAGGAATCCTATTTGCCAATTTGTTGAACTTGGCAATGAATTCGCACATTCCCTCCTGCGCGTCCTTCTTCATTTGAGTTAGTTGAGCAAGTAAAGCATGCTCATCTTCTGCAGGTTTGAAATGTTCTTCAAACTTGGTCTGAAGTGAGTCCCAATTTGTAATAGAACCGGTAGCAAGATTAAAGAACCAATCAGAGGCAATGCCCTGCAAAGTCTCTACAAAAAGCCTTACCGATACATCCTCATGCTCCACTCCAAGAACGCCACATGCAATGTAGAAAGATTTTATATGCTCATCTAGGTTTTGCTTTCCGTCTCCGTAGAACTTGGGAAAGTTCTTACAAGATCCTGGAGGGAGAGTATGTACTGGTGGAGTAAGGTCAAGAGGACCAAAAGTTGTTCCCCATGGACCAGCAGCCATTGTAGGAAAAAGTGGGATAGATGTAACTAAAGGTTTGAACAAGAAAGGAGTTTCTTCACTGGGAACGAAACTCTTCTTCTTTGATGGTGGGTAACTAGTACTCCGAGTGAGTGGTGATGTAGGAGCTAGAAGAGCAAGCCTAACCTGTTGAGCCCAACTTGGTGCAAATTTCGACGATACACCCTTCCTCTGTCGATAGTATTGCTTGATTCCTTCCAGTTTGAATCACTTGGACCAACTCAGAAGTAATCACTTGTAAAGTATTTTGGATGAAACTTCGCTTATTTCTCTCTTGTATAATAAATGATTAATCCTCTTGTCTTGTTTCAGAAAAAGATTGCAAACTGAAGGCAGATAATAAACTTATAAAAACACTAACAAAAATATTTAAAGAAGCAAAGTGTCCAAAAAGGTGCAAAGTCCTCCGTCGCTTCCCCGGGACAAGAAGATCAAGTAGAAGCTCAAAGTCTTCTCAATCGAACTTCTTATCAACCTTGTGATAAAAATGTGTTTCGATCCCCAGCGGAGTTACCAAAAAATGTTGGCTAAATATTTTGCAAAGTTACTAAGACTGCAACTTTGTAAAGTGTATCTTTTAGGCAGCAGTATGTGAGATTACTCTTTCCTCTCAGCAATAGGGGAGGCTCCCTTCCTACTGCGGGTGGCTTCAAGTAAAACTGAACTGTAACACATACAGTTCTCCTTGCTACAGTAATACCAGTGGCTCAAGGAATGACTTAAGAACACTACTTTAAGACAGCAGTTGATTTTATCTAAAGATGAGGTAATATAAGAGCTCAAAGTCTCTTATCCTTACTTTAAATAATCACTCTAATTTCGGATGTACAAGAAAGCTCAAAGTCTTCCCTTGAACACCCTCTAACTAATTTAAGATTCCAACATTGAAGCCCAAAGTCTTCAGCCTTGAAATGTTGCAGCCACTACTTTCTATAATAACCCCAATCTTCAGAAGCACAAAGTCTTCAAAAGACTTGGATTAAAGGTGCTCCGATGATATGAAAACTATTTAATCTGAACAAGGATCAATGAATTCAACATAAGAATACAACCGTTAATGGTCCAGACAACAACACAAAATCTGACAATCTCTATTCTTTTATTCAAATGCTTAACTCTTTTACAATCAAACACAAAGTCTTCAAAACTCAAGATTTTTGCCTATAGTTTACTTGCACACAACAAAAAATGAATATTTACAATGAGCTCCCTCCTTTATATAGGAAAAGAGGTTAGAGATAAGTGGAGAAGAAAGGGGAAACCCTTAACCACTTTGATTTATTCAAACCTTATCCCTAACTAACTTTGATCCATTCAAAGCTTATCTACAACTAACTAACTTTGACTTATTTAATGCTGCAGAACCTAATGTTCTTGCAGCATGATTACATGAGACTACTTTACATATTATCGTGTAATCTGTCAAAGATTCTACACTTTTACAAAACTTGAGTGTCTCAACAACACCTCAAAGGAAATTTATACAAGTCTCAATCTGACATAGAGACTTGTGTACGATAGCCAAATCTGGTGCAGCTATATGTCGAGCAATGCTCACAGTTTGCGTGCAACGCTTGCCACTTTTGAAATCTCACCATTGTATCTGCCTAAGTTCTTCTGCGGTTGATTCAAAACAACTCTGAAATTTGCCAGTTTGTCCATGGAACTACAACTGAAGGTGTCAATCTCCAGTTCTTGATGAATAACCTGTACAAACTCTGATATGACTTGCTCCTCTGAAATCAGTTCGCCACTCTCTGTCATCAGCTTACATGTCAACTCCCCAAAAGTTCTGACGATGATCTTTTTATACTTGACATATTTCCCTATAGCCTCATGCATTTTTGTTATCGAGTTCTCAAGAACTTGCTCCTTGTTCATCATCTAATCTAGGAATTCGAAATACATCTCTTTAGAAGAGACTATCTCATAAGTGCATAAAAAGGCAAGATCAGCTCCTGCCATCCTTTTCCATACATCTAAGACTTCACTTAAAATCTTTACTTGTTGATTAAAAGATTCAACCAACTCATGCAGCCGATCAATAGTTTTTGTGATGTTCCTGAAGATGCGGTATATGTCCTTGATGACTAATATCCCCTGATTTTCCAGTTGGCTGCCTCAGTCATCTATTACCTTGATCTCTTCTCTAACCGCTCAACATGTCGTTGTGTATCTCCTGAGCACAAATTTTCATCATCTAATCTAGGAATTCAAAATACATCTCTTTAGAAGAGACTATCTCATAAGTGCATAAAAAGGCAAGATCAGCTCCTACCATCCTTTTCCATACATCTAAGTCTTCACTTAGAATCTTTACTTGTTGATTAAAAGATTCAACCAACTCATGCAGCCTATCAGTAGTTTTCGTGATGTTCTTGAAGATGCGGTATATGTCCCTGATGACTAATAGCCCCTGATTTTCCAATTGGTTGCCTCAGTCATCTATTACCTTGATCTCTTCTCTAACCGCTCAACATGCCGTTGTGTATCTCCTGAGCACAAATTTGCTTGCTAAGAAGAAGAAACCCTTTTGAGAGCCTCTCGAAGACGGATATTTTCTTCCTTCAGCAGGTGTTTCTTTTGCCAAAGCTTATCAGTCCTCTTTGTATATTGATCCAGTGCATCGTGAGCATCCAATTGACAACCTGCAAATG
Organism: Thuja plicata; assembly: GCA_018584345.1. Lineage (NCBI taxonomy): Eukaryota > Viridiplantae > Streptophyta > Pinopsida > Cupressales > Cupressaceae > Thuja > Thuja plicata. The sequence continues at coordinate 1,143,665 of MU226272.1, read as the reverse complement.
ATTGTTTACCAAGCTCCACCCTCGTGATCTTGTAGTTTGTGGTCTCAAGTTCATCTATTGTCCTTCTTGGAAGTGGCTCTGCTACTTCAGCATACTTAACTTTTTGATCATCAACAATGACCTTTGAGAGCGCTTTAGCTTTTTTGTTTTTAACCACTTGGGTTTTACTCTTTAGGGCAGGGTCAAATTCCTCTACACGCACTTCTAACTTCTTCCTCTTCTGCGTGACAACACCCAACCAAGGAGGTAGGACAAAGGATGATGTCACACCATCAACTGTAACCATAGTAGTTACCAGTTCTATCTGAGAAGAAGAAACATCTGTGATGGATGTTTCCACATGTGTTGTCGTCATGATAGGGTTTCGTTGAACCTCCTTCTGCATGTGTAATATCATATTATTGTTCGCCATAAGTGTATCCAGCCTGGATAAATCTTCCGGACATTCATCGAAAACACGTGACACATCCTCTTCTATGCTGGAGCCGCAGAAGAGATTGGTGTAGCTGGTACAATAGCAGTTGAGTGAGTAGGGGGCAAGTGCACTGTGAATGAATCTACATCCGTATCAAGTGGTGACATAGGAGGTTCATCCATTTCCGGGGCTGATTCATGCATGCCTTGTATCTCATCTGCTTCTTGAATCTGTGGTACCTCAAGAGTGCCTGAAACCTGTAACTCCTCCTTGTTAACATATTGTTCGTTCATGTTTAACTATGCATATATTATATGTATATGTATATATATAATATTAATAATAATTATTAATATATATATTTCTCTGATAAATATATATTGGAACGAACTCATATATATATATATATATATATATATATATATATATTAGTTATTAATAAATGATATG
>MU226272.1:1119455-1129959 GCA_018584345.1 Thuja plicata | reverse complement strand
AACTCGGCACCAAGTATAAGCTCCCTTTGAAGTTATAGGATCGCAGAATGATATCTCAAAATGTGATCAAAATTGTAACTATCATGGTCATTATAATTTGTAAATTGTTAATTGTTAATTTTTTTCGCTAGTGGGTATGCCCACGGACCTATGTATTTATGAAATCTCGACAAAGCTTGAGTCGTGGGAATGCCCACGTATATTTCTATATCAGGTATAGGACTTTTGTCCCAGGCAAGGCTGGAGGTTTTCTCGACCCCACTCTTTCCTACCAGCGCCCGCAGCGAGTGGGGTTATACTGTAAAAATTATTTTTAATATTAATAAAATTTTGGCTTCGGCCTTTTACCGATCAAAAAAAAAAAAAAGAAAGAAAAGTCCACTTTTAAAAAAAAGAGTATGATCTCTATATACAACTTGGAATTTTAATGACTTGATATGCAGATGTCATCGAAAAACCCACTGTCATTAAAATTACCAAGTAAATTTTCACAGAATGACGTGAAATTTTAAGATGGAGTTTGAAATCCACTTTGTATATAGAATAAACTTTCAATCTATGTAATTGACAAGGACAAGTCCACCTTTTAACAATTTTCCAACAACATGCAATCTATCCTAAAAACCCCACTAGCAGGATATTGAAACGCTTATAAATTGAGTTTGACTAACCCAAACGACGCCTAAAAGAACTCAAAACGAGTGGGAAAATGAGGGCTACAAACCTAAGACAAGAAAGAAACCAGAAACAAGAAAGCAAAAGCAAGAAAAACAAAAGAAAGACTCAAAAACTGGATGGTTGTAAGAAATGAAACCGAACGAGAATCAAGGGATAATTGATTCCGTCAAGTAAATCTCTTTCAGAACACCGATCAACCTAGAGAGAAATCCTACCAATCGTTTGGGAATTGCGTAGGGTTGTTCAATTTTGTGAATGCAAAATTGAGGACAACAGACAGCACCTTGCATCTTTTATGTATTTTGGGGAAAATCATCATGAGAACGGGGTTTTTAATCTCGACTGCATATGAGAATAAATTGCATTCTCATATGCAACTTAGAGAAATAAGAGAGAAGTAGAAATGACAAAGCATATATACAAACAAAAACGAAATGCAACAAAGAAAGAGAGAAGAAAATATACCTTTCTTTGGATGCAAAAGGGAAAAACCACACAAATCTTGTTCTCAAGAAAAATAGACAAATTCTGGAAATGAAATGAGGAATTTCGAATTTGTTTTTAGAGAAAAACAGCAGAGATATATAGCCCACAAATTTGACAAATTCTTGTAAAGAATGAATGCAAATTACATGAGTCATAGTTGGGAAGAGACAAATGTTCATCATGCAACTAGAAATTGCATAAAATCAGCAAGTAAGAGGAAGAAGTCTTCAAAAACGTGCCCTAAATAATCTCCTTTTCAAAAACAATGCATAGAAAGAATGCATTTCAAAATTGAAAGAAAGAGGAGAAAACAATAAATGCTTACCAAATCCCTCAGAGATAGGAGTGAAAAACGTAGAGATTGATGACAGATTTCTTGCAAATGGAAAAAAAAATTTGCTTCTTCTATGCCCTAGGCGGACTTCTTCTCCCAAAACGCAGCTCTTAGTGGAAGGATTTAATGCAATATGGCTCCAAAAACCCATCGCAGCCTCATGAAGTAAAGCAATTTTTTTAAAATGCATATGGCATATAGCTTAGGGCAACGTTTTCATTCGAAGAACATGCTAAGAGAAATAAAAACAGAGACTTAGACTTCTGGAGAAAACCGTAGATGTTTAAAAGCTTTCAACAGCATGAAAACACTTCAAAAATCGACTCCATATAGTCAAATCTCTTTCATAACTTTTTACTGAGCAGTTGCATATGATTTAGAAGACTTTTTTAAAACATGTAATTCCTTCCAAAAACGACGCCATATACCATGGCAATGAAACCGCAGGCCTTTTTACATGTATATCACTTCAAAAGTGATATGCATAGTAGCCAAAATTCGACGCCATACAATCTTCAAGGAGGAAAAACGTGTTTTAATGAGTGATAACATATGTTTCGAAAATGGCATGAAGCATATGCTATTCACTTGGAATTCGACGCCACCTTTTAAGCCACGGGTTTTTACAAAGGTTTTTACATATGTTATATCATATGAAATAATATGCAGAGTTAATAAAAAGTGACGCCGCTTAACTAAAAGAGATGCCACATCTCTTATAAAGGCTTCTACATATTATTTTTAAATATGTTTTTCATCCAACGTCAAGGTCATAAAACCAACCACGGATTTTTCAAAGACATTTTGCATATGGTTTTAATATGCCAAACAATATGCAATGAAAGAAAAAATCAACGCCTTTACTTGAAAGAATAAGCCACGGGTTTTTATAACACTTTTGCATATATTATATCATAAAAAATGATATGCAATGTTTTTAAAAAACAACACCCTTTTTCTTACATTAAGAAAAACATGATTTTAGGAGCATATAGCATATGCTAAGTTGAGAAAACTCTCCATTTGTCATAATGGAAGGTGAAAACAAAAATTTATAATGAATTCTATATGTATTTCAAAGCAAAATCCACATTACTCATTTTAAATCATAAAACTTATAAATGAATGTGTTTTCATTTATATATTCTATCTTTTATCCTGCCAATTACACATTTAATCTAAATATGCAAATACTATTTAGAAATCCACTTTTAAGAAATAAATAACATGATCTCTATATGTACTTTGAATTTTAACGACTTGATATGCAGATATGATCAAAAAACCCACTGCCATTAAAATTACTAAGCAAATCTTCACAAAATGACGTGAAATTTTAAAATGGAGTTTAAGATCCACTTTGCATATAAAACAAACTTTCAATCTATGCAATTGACAGGAAAAAGTCCACCTTTAAATAGATTTCCCAAAGACGTGCAATCTGCTCAAAAATCCCCACTGGCAGGATCTTCGAAAAATTATAACTTGAGTTTGACTAACCCAAACAACGCCTAAGAGAGCTTGAAACAATCAGAATGGCGAGGACTACAGACCTATGACAAAAAAGAAACCAAAAACAAGACGCAAAAGCAAAGAAAAACAAAAGGACTGGATGTTTGTAAAAAGTGAAATCAACCGAAAATCAAGGGATAACTAATTCCGTTGAGCAAACCTCTTCCAGAACACTGACCAACTTAGAGAGAAATCCTACCAATCGTTTGGGAATTTCGTAGGGTTGTTCAATTTTGTCAATGCAAAATTGAGGACAACACTTGAAACAAATTTCCAAGGTCAGATCACAATCCGACCTTGACTTGTAAATCTCTTCTAACACTTGTGATCTTCGCCTAAAACATAGGATGATTTCCATATTTCTAAGTTGACATCCAATCTATTTAAAAGAAAATTGATCTGATTTGAAGGAAACGAATGCAATCATAATAAAGAGCCCAAATTGACAAGGAGAATCCAAGTTTTCAAGACTTAGTTGCCAAGGGTTTATGAAATTTTAGGTGCCTTGATGTAAAATTCCAAGGGCAAGTCGGATTCTGACCATGCCTTGAAATTAAAGTCCAAGACATCCCCAAATTCTGCCCAAGTATTGGCACATGTTTTTCAAGACAAAATCCAAATTGTTGCCCTTCAAAGCTAGAATTCAATTGGAATGGAAAAATCTGGGCATGTTGGCAAGGATATTCAAGCATTTATAATCAGATCTGACTTTATCGAGGCAAGAAAATCATGCAGCCAAATGAAGAATTGGATTTCTACGAATGAAAAAACCAAATGAAATAAAAAATGGTGGATGGAAAAACGATTTTACATAGTCAGAAATCTGAAAGAGCAAGCAAAATTGATGTTGGTTTGAACAAATGCATAACTTAGAGCAACTTTGAATAAATTCCAAAGGCAGGTCAGAATCTAACCTTGCCTTGGAATTAAATTCCAAAGGCAGGTCGGAATCCGACCATGCCTTGGAATAAAGTTCCAAGCCACCTAAGATTTCTGCCCCATCATCAAGGCACTTGCGAATCGTGTGACTTCATGAATCAAGTCGGCTAGGGGTAAAAAGACAAGTTACAAATTCAATAGCATTTAATCAAGTTGGCCAAAGGAAACAATTTGTAATGTCCACTTTCTAGCACTTATAGCATGATGTTTCTGTTAGCCTATTTTCCCATGGTCACGTAGGCTAACCAGGACATTTAAAGGACTTTGAAGTCATTTCGCCTAGGTAGTTTCAATTGCAAATCATTTTGAGGTGTTTACTGGCAATTTTAGGCATACTTACTATTTATAGTAAGTCATTTGGGCATGGTCAGGAGCTTCAGTGATGATGACATGTAGATGGTAAATATTCAATATCGACAGAAGGATTGTTATATCATTAATATGATTTATTATGCATTAATAAAGTTAGTCTATAAAGTTAAATATAAATATTTTACTTTATTAATGCTAGCCTATAGTAAGTGGGAATTATTTAAATAAAAAGGTCCCTTTATTTTACAACACATCGGAGATATAGATTGTAAAAAAGGAGTAATGTTATTTATCCCACATTGGCAAAATAAGTGAATGAGTTCTTATGAGAGCATTATAAAAGAAATTCAAAAGCTCTCTTTCAAGCATGATGGATTGAATACAAATTTATGAAATATTGGAGAAATTCCTCTTCAGGGGTTTGTTAGATGAAATCCCTCGTGAATGACATTCTCTTCGCTGTAGAAAGACACGGTTAGGAGGATATGCTAAGGGCTTATTGCGAGGTGATTTACATTTGAGAAAAATATTACTTCATTTGTCAACAATCAATTGCCAGGAGAGTTCGAACTTCATTGCTGGATCTGTTAAGGGTTTTGTATTGCACATGCCACAAATATTAAGGAGGACGACGTTTGGAGAGTATACTGAACCAGCTGCTGCTGGAGATTTCTGTTTTGCATTAGTCAGACCATATCAGTCCTACACACCTTCCATTCAAGAGCTGCGATCAGATTAGCTGCTGGACGTGGGAGTTTGAAGGGGGTTTGTACATGGTTAGAGAGCTTCGAACTGCACAAAAAGAGGAGACCAGACTTCTGATTTTTCATTCTTCCCATAGTCCTACCAAGCTGGAGCTGAGGAGTACACACCTAGGGCTTGGAGATTGATATTGCTGCCAACATTGCTGTTGTATAATCTGAGACTATCCATTACCAGCATAGCAATTAATGGGTATGACTGAAACTGATATGTAATCTCCTTATTTGCAAGTGGATTTGAATTCAGTAAGAAATCTGCATTACCAGCTTGTCTCGTAATTCTAGCAAGTGTTAATGTGTTAAATTGTGATGAATATCTGAAATATATATATGCTGTTATTACTGTGTTTGTACTTAAATTGTGATTGGATAAAACATCAAAACTATACATCACAAAAGATCCAGGAAAAAAATCAGTTTGACAAACTAGGGCAGACCTTTACACAATTAAATGGCAAATTCAATAAGTCAGGAGCAGATCGGCCTCCATGGAAAACAATTGAGTTACAATTTGAATTTGACCCTTAATCAGGTCGGCCACAAAGAAGACATGTCTTTAGGTTGAAACACATATAAATGAAAGGTTAAACCCTTCACTTCAATCATTAATTCAATTCGATGCAATAAAATGAAAGCAGAGCAGAGCTAAGTGTGAAAATCAGAAGAGAAGGAAAATCAGAACCAAGTTCGCTGGAAACTGTGAGATCAGAGGTTGAAAAGTGAAGAAAACATTCAGATTCCCCCATTGAAGGCTAAAAAATCAAAATCTTGCAGACCTGAGGCATTGAAAAACTCAGAATACCTTTTAAATTCTCGATCAGGTATAGCTGGGAAGTGAGATAGAAATGATAAGATCATATAATCAAGGTTTGTTGGGCGTGTGCAAAAAGGAAATTAAATGATCTGAACTTAGGAAATCAGAATTAGAGATTGTTTTGCAAAGATTCATTCAAATACAACTCCCATGTTAAGTTGAAATCATATTCTTAGGAGGAATTATTTAGTCATAAGAGTATATTGATTTTGTTCATATATTTTACAATAACACAAGGTGTTTTCCTTGTTTTGCGAGGTAACAATGAGGAGGTTCGAAGACAAGGAAGAACCATGGTAACATCAAGGATACTCGCATGAGGAGTTCAAGCAAAAGGTGATTTTGACACGCAAGGACGATGTTTGAGGTGGAGCTTCTTCATATGCAAGAGCAAGTGTGACTTCAAGGTTGACATGGAAGCATCATCAAGGCAACCACAAGTTATTTATCAAGCGAGCAAGGAAGGTATGAGTGGAATTCAAAGTGAAATGGAAGTGCAAGTACATTGACAAAGATCCCAAGGCTAGAAGGAAAAATCATTGATACAACAAGGCAACATGAAAGAGGAAAGCATCATTGATACAATGATCAATGTTGTATATCCAATTTTTCTGGAAACCTCAACCAAGGGTGATGATCAAATTGCTAATATACACATCTCATGGAATGAGGACATCAAGATGCCAATTGAGCTCAAGTTCAAGACATCAAGTTCAAGGTCAAGGTACCAAGATAAGAACAAGCAATTTCAAGAATGCTTCAATGAGAAGGTTTCCAAGACAAGGAGGATAAGGAATTGGAGTTGAAACAAGATAAGCATGCTGAGTTGGCACACCTTCATCTCCACCAATCAAGTTGTTATGAGTGTACAAGTGGATTGCATTTAATGCTTTACCACAATGAATTTTCTCATTGGTTTATCTTCAAGTGGGATATGTATTCAAAAGCAATGTAATTTTCTCATTGGCCCACATATTGGTGCCTAACTATAATTGGTTGGCATTTAATGCTTGTATGTAGTATTTATATTAGGGTTGTGTTGGCATAATCTTGGTCGTTGATCTCAAATCAATCTAAGTCATTCATTGTACTTGTAGCCTCTATATAAGGCTTGCTCAAATCATTTGTAAAAGTAGATTTGATGAAATTGTTGCCAAAATCATTCCTAATTCATTCTTGTTATCATGGTGAATACTTGTGAAGTTTTGGAGTGTTGCATGGTTTCACATTTCCTCACTTAGAATAGGATTTATTTATGTTGAATATAGGTAGAAGTTGCTAAGTAGTTGAAGAGATAATGGAAGATATTGTTGTTGGTGAATCATGGTGAAACTTATGTTCATATCTTTTGGTACTTGCTGATTGCAAGTAACAGAGTAAGGTTGGTCTGAACTCATTGCAAGCACTAAACTTCAATTGGGAATGTTTATTTGGATTGTGCCAGAATTGGGTATTTGAATGAATGTTAGCAATATGAAAATGATCCATGCATCCTTAGAAGAGTGCGCCCTCCTTTGCATAGTTGATTTGGAAAAGCAAGGACTGGTTTAGTTCCACCTCAAAATCAATAGTTTCTTACATTGTTAGAGATAGCTTAGATTCCTAAACCCACTCCTTCTGCATTTTGTTTTAGTAGAAGTAGTTGAAGAGCTCTAATTCCTAAACCCACTCTTTTGCATTTTGTCTTAGAAATTTGATGCCCATGAATGAATAGCATAAGTCCCTTTGTGATTATCAACAAATCACATCATAAAACTGAGTTGTGTCCAATAAAAAGTCGCAAGTACGTAATGTAAACCTTGGGGTTGCTTTACTTGATCAGACAATCATTTACATTGTTTAGCATGTAGAGCTTCCTTGTTCAAGAGAGGATTAGATATTTGGTGTTTCATCTTGGAATACTAAGTGTTTCATCCTGCATGTTGGAGTGGTCACAAAACTCACATCGACAGTATACCCCTGCCCTCTATCAGTTGTGACCCTCAAAATAGATACTTTCATTTCCCCCTTCTAGAAATCCCCTCCAACTTCTACTTTTGCACTTAGGCTCTTCAGATTGTTATGCTCCAAATGACCAAATTTGAAGTATAATATTCAACTGAATGGAATGTTCTTATAGTCCACCTGTTCCGGTCAGGCAGAGTAAAGAGCTCAAGCATAATAAAAGTTGCTGATGGTTTCTTTAAATATAGATAAAAACAGTTTGCGTCCATCACAATGTTAAGACTGGCCATCATAAGTGTATCCATTGATATCATCAAACAGGTGGCGAATGACTCCTTCATTTGCTTATGCACTTTTTTCTAGCAAAACTCCAATGGTGAAGCTGACAGGCATAATCACAATGGAAGGGCAACTGAAAATGTGGGTATCTTTTATGGGCTATTTTTGCCAATGGGCTAATTTTTGACAATTACAAATCTTCCAAATAATATACACACTAATAGCACATTTTTAAAATATCATTTGCCAATTTTTCCTACAAAATGTACACAACCATGTCAGATTCTTCAAAATATACATATATTTGTAGTAAATTACATGATTTTCCTGAAAAAACACCTATAATACAAATATTTTGCATTCTTTGAGTCAAAAACTTTCACCTCCCATTCTATGCTTTTGAAAAGAAAAGAAAAATGCATTTCTTAAGAGTTCCCCTGATAACATCTCCTTGAAAGGAATACAAGATCACTGTTCGTTGTCACAAATATTTCTAGCATCCACAGTGCCATTTCACAGGACGGTTATGCACAAATGAGACTATATGTTAGTTTGAAGGTGAAAAGACTCCAACAATTAAACCCCAGGTTAACCCATTAAAGATTATATATACCAAGAATGCAAGTTATGCAATATCCCAATTAAAAGTAGGCACGCCCACTGCTCAGTGAGATGTTTGCTTTTGCTACAGAGAGGGCTGACGGTATGCTGCAGCAGCATAAAAGTTTGTATTTCCACATGGCAGCATTAAATAAACCGTACACAATGTGCCATGGCTCAGTTAATATTCTTAATCCCAAATTATGGAATTCTTGAAACCATTTCAGAAAAGGGCTGCTAAATTCTCTCGAAATTTAATTTAATGATGCCTGAAAAAAAATGATATTATGGAATTCTTGAAACCATTTCAGTAAAGGGCTGCTAAATTCTCTCAAGGCCAGATTAATTAATCGTGTACAAAATTTCTGATTCCATGTTGGAAGAAAGCAAACCAATTCCTGAAGTTTGAACTACAAAGGTGTGTACAGAATTTCTGATTCCATGTTGGAAGAAAGCAAACCAATTCCTGTACTACAAAGGCGCCAGTATTTAAGTGGCAGAGCACCCTATCATGTCTTGCATAGTCATGGGCATGACTTAGGTTTGAAGCGTAGGTGATCTATAGGGAATTAAAAGGGACTAGTAGTTCAAGTGGCAGGGCATCCTTGTGCATGGTCATGATAAAACCCTAAGTGTCTGAGTTCTAACTCATCTGTACAAAATAGGGTATGTTTCAGGCATCATTATAAGCGAGGCAAATATAACTTAACTTTATTGGACCCTTTAGCGGATAATCCTAACAGTATTGCACAGCGAATTTTAAACAAAGTTTTATCGACGGACTCTGATATAATTCATTCAAAATATAAAAAAATCGGGCATGATCACAAAATTTAAAAAAATTCAGGCGAAGTTGCATAAATCTTTATTTAATGGGTCTTCTTTTCAGTATGATTGAAGCAACAAGCATGTGCATGTGCAATACTTTGTAAATGATGAGAACAAGATGTGCATCGAATTGTAGTACTTTTGAGGAAAGAAAGTATAAATTGTAGGTACCTGCTTGTTTTTTCTGGGAAGAAGTGCCACTGGTTTGAAGAACCTCCAAGTCAACCAAGCCCAAAGACATTAAGCCGAGAGTGAGTCCAGACATAATGCCTCCAAACATAACGAGTAGAGCTGAAATGGCCGCATACACCCACCACCAAAACGATCCGAAACTAATGACATGCAATACAGATGCATCGGCCATCAGATTCATTCGGTGATAAAAAGCTGAAACAAGATGATAATATGCTGAAGAGGTCATACGGTGCTGAATGCCATCAGAAATACAGATCTGCTTCATCAACCATTCAAATATCCATCACTTAGAACAGCAACAACAGTCTAACGGTCTTCACTCCGGCGCTGGTTATTCTTCATGCAAAGTGGAAAAAAAAAAGTCAAATCGTTTTTTCATATTCAGGAAAACGTATTGCAATTTTTTTTGGTTTTCCATCATAAAATATAAAATTTATTGTGTTTATTGTGTTTTTCTGTTTTTAAAATTTAGTTAATTGTACATTTTGCCTTGTGAGTTAGTTTTCTACAATCAACCAATTCTAAGTCATTATTTCTTCCTATTAGAATATTTCTAATGTTTAAATATTTATTTATGAATTAAATAATTGATATAAATTATTTATCTCCTTCAATTGATTTGATCTTATAAGACCCCTTTTTTGGAAGCTTCAACAAATTTGTTTTTTTTCCAATAGTTTTTAACATAGTTTTGTAATATTTTTAACATAGATACTATATTTTATATTTTATAATATAAACATTTATTTTCATTAAAAAATTCAATTATTTATAATGTATAACTATTATATATTTAAAAAATTATATATATATATATATATA
>MU226272.1:1097204-1118466 GCA_018584345.1 Thuja plicata | reverse complement strand
ATGTGTGTATATGTGTATACATGGATACACACTTGTATGTGTATATACACACATGTGTGTATAAATACATGTGTGTGTGTATGTACACAAATGTGTGTATATGTGTGTATACACACACATGTGTGTATGTGTGTATATGTGTATACATGTGTGTATATACACATATACACGTGTGTATATATATACACATGTATATATACATGTGTATATACACACACATGTATGTATGTATACACATGTGTGTGTATATACACACCATATTCAAAGAAATTAAAAAATAAAGAATTAAAATTCCTTATGCATCTTCTCATTCATCTTCCGGATGAACCAAACGGGTCAGACCATATTCTGGATTTCATTTTGATGATAAGCATCTTCTTGAATATGCAGCATCTTCTTGAATTGACCATATCCAGGATATGGTATTCCTGCTGCCAAACGGGCCCTAAAGGGGTTGTGAATTAGAATAGATCAATTTATATTTTAAAAAATTTAAAAATGAATATTATTTTAGAAAGATAAATTAATTGTAGATTTTAAAAAATATTTTTCATATTTCAAAAAGCAATTATCAAAATTATTAATATTTTATGTTAAAAAATGTACTTTTACAATTCTTACTAATTTATTCTCTTTCAAACCTTATTTGTTCTAGCTAATTATTTTCAAAGTTACACATTTACCTTATTTTTTCACTTCTCATTTATTTAATTATTTTTAATTGAAATGTTATGACTATATACTTTATTAGTTTGATTTTTAATAAAATTGTTTATTTTATCAGCTTTTTATTTGTATGATTTAATATTGTTCTAACATGTTCATGTCATTTCACTCCACCTTGTTCTACCACTATAGAATACGTTTCTTGGCATAATCATATGAACATAATTGATGAAGGTGACAGTATGCTCTTTAATGGCAATATCTACCAAAATTCAAATTCTTAAAGGTGTAATGATTAAGGGGTGGGGTCAGGAAATGTGTCTCAAACAACATTAACAAAATGGATATCCTTCAGCCCTTGGCACTTAGTTGAAGGGGTGTCAACTTAAACTTGTTCTCGTGTATTAGATAACAAAAATGATATAAGTTCGACAAAAAATCCTAAACTGAAAAAAAAAAAAAAAAAAAAAGGTTATTGATATTATGATATGTTAGCATAGAAAGAGTGGATGACTTCGAATTGATAATTGCTCCTCTTGACTCCTCTTGATTTTTTCATATCATAACCTAGGAAAAGGGTCTTAGTCCCTTACAATATCAAGTAGTTCAAAATGATAACATAAAACTATATATCAAAACAATTGGACATAACAAAATAAGACCAAAGAGCACTAGCTAGTAATACAAATCCAAACCAAGTCACAATACAAAAATAATACAAAAGTTAACCCCAAAAAAAGTAGATACATAACACTGTGAATAGCACCATAAAAACACCAAACAATAGAAAAGGAGAAAGTCACGGTCCATAATGGGCAACTAGGTATCTCTAATCACTGCATGTAACCTTCAACTTGTCATCCCATAGATGTCCATCTTGTTCTTAATCTTTTTCATCTTTTTTCTTGGAACTCCACAACACAATGTTGTATTTGTTTATTTTTTGAGCTCAAAAAAAGAATGACATTTCCAAAAATAATGTCTTATCATATCATCATTAATAAATTAACAAGCTCATTCATAGCCTCTTTGATCTTAATAATCATTTTTTGGACAGTGTTCATTCTCACATGCTTCTCTATCAACTTCTCATTACAATTGTCACTAGTATGCTCCTTAATCATAGGATATCCACTCTTATTCTATTGAAGAGGATGTCTAATTTATTGTTCACCTTTAGTGGGTTCTCAATATAGTCCATAACTTTAGAGATGTTTTGATGTAATTTATTTGTGAACAAATTTAATTACATGTTTTCTTTGCTTGATTGTCATGATAAGGTGGAGAGACAGTATTACCTTGTATAGTCATGATGTGGGACTTATACTTGTTAAATATGTGATGCAAAATATTGACATAATAGGAGTTTGATGATCCAATACATTTGATGGTGATTATGTGTCATGAATTTTTATTGTGACTTTGGGGCATGATTATTTATGCAGCTATGTTGTGTAAGGAAATTAAGGTAGTGGAACAACCTCCTACACTAACCTTGAAAGGAGGGCTATGTAAAAACTCTTTCAAAGCTTTAAAACAGTTAAGAAAACTTAACAAAATGAACATAAATAACATTCATACAACAACACAATGATTTACATGGGGAAAACCCTTTTGGGAGAAAATCCCCATACTCCAAAAGTCATCCAATATATTATTCAAAAAGAAATAATAGAATATAATATACTTGCAGATCAAGCTTTTCACAAGAGTATTGCTAACCAGAGATTTAGAGGTAACTCAATCATTATAAGACTGAACACACTACCTCCTTCTCTTGCACTTATTATATATGACTTACAATACATGAAACCATCAAACAATATTTCAAAATCATGGGCTAAAACCACCCAAAAGTGGTGCAAATCTTATCTCCAATCTAAGATGTGCTATGATGTGTCAAAACACACACCAACATTTGTAACTCCCTTTTACAACTCATTTATCTATCCAATACATGTTTTATGTTTCCTATTTCAGGAGAAAAAACTTTTAGAGGCCATAACTTTTGGACCAAGTGTCCAACTGACAAATTGTTTGAAGCATCAGAAGGCTTGTGACATGCTCTATCTAGCTATAATTGGGATATGCCAGTTTTGGACACTTTAAACCATTTTACAACCTCTAAAGCCTTTAAAATTAACTGTAATGTCCCATGTCAAATTTATTGGTAGTTTCGGGATAATGTTCTTATAACTCCAATTGCAATGAGACTTCTTCCTATTCAGACCTTTATTCTTAATAGTTATCTTGAAACTATGCACAATTAGATGGTTAACAATCCTTGCATAAATCTTGATTTATGGAATATAATTGTAACAGATTCCAAATATAGTGAAATATATTGATGCAGGAGCATCCTCGGGTAGTTGGCAATCTTGTATCACCAAAAAGATGTGTTTGGTTTGGTTTTGGTTTTCGGTAGCAAGCTCAGTTATAGACTTAAGTTTCTCAGTCATTTGGTGACAATTCTCGGTTGGAAGATGTGTTGCTTCACCAACAAACCTGGTGACTGGGCTCGGTGGTGCTCGATGATGCTTTTCTCGGTGGTGTCTATTCAATGGAGTTCGACTCGGTTGTGCCTCTCATCAAGTGGTTTGGTGTTTGGTGCATTTAATTTGGGGTTGTGTTCCTCGAGTTTTGGATCAACTATTGGAGGTGTGAGGACCTAAATCTAATTTGGTTCACTCTCCTATGCAAATTTAATGGTTGTTGGATGCTGATGGATGAAGATAATGTTGGGTGTTGTGTTCTAGATGCCAACTTATGTTTTGTTGATTTATTTTAATTGTAAAGTCGACTTGTGGCTGTGTTGTATATAAAGAGGGTTTGGGTAGACTAGAAGAAAATAAGGAAGGGGGAAGTAGTGAAAGAGTGGTTGTAAAGGTCTACGGATTTGAACTAGGTGAAGGATACCGTGGAGAGATAGTAGCTTGTTGGCTTAGGAAATAAGAGGATTTCTTGGTGGCCGCACGATTTTAGTTCTATCTTGAGTTTTTATGCCAGATTGATGTTTGTTATAGGTCTAGGCTAGTTAAAGGGGTGATCTGAAGCTTCAAGAAGATATCTATAATAGATCTTAGTGTAATTGTTGATGTATGTAGCTGTAACCGAGAAGGCCTTACAGCTCAACATGTTTGATGTAATTGCATGTTATTAAAGAATCTAAATTAATATTGATTATATCTTGTTGTGTTGTGGTTTATGTTGTTGTTCTTATTGTTGGCTACAAGTTAGGACATCTCTTTTGATATCTCTCTAGACTTGACTACATCAAGTTCTATCAGAGTGTGGTTGGATCTTGATGTGGCAGCTTCAGATCTGAAATCTTGACTTGTGGTATTATCGTTGTGTTGTTGTGGGGTGGCAGAGAGTAGATCTAACTTACATCAGCTAAGGATTTTTACAAGGTGACCAAAAAGGAGATTGATTTCTACTTGTGGAGTTTGCACTCAGGGTTTTGAAGATGCCTCCTTGGAGACTAAACCCTAGGATGATTGATCAAATGAAAGAGGATCTACAAGATGAGATCGATAATGAGATGGCTAAATTAAGGAATGAAATCATGGAGGGAATCAGAAATGTTGTTGCTGGATTACAGAGAGGTCCTAGAATAGAAGATGCTTATGAAGAAGCTACTGAAAACTTTGATGTTGATGGATCTAGTAGAGATGACAGAGCCAATCGGATGGAGAGATCTAGTGAAGACAAAATTGATCAGTTGCAGAGAGCTAGTGCTTGGTTGGGTACAAGTTACCAAATGGAGTTTTCCAATTTCTCAGATACATTGAGGCCTGAGGATATGATTGATTGGATTGGTGACTTAGAATACTACTTTGAGCTGGAAGATATTGGAGATCTGCTTAGAGTGAGGATAGAATAGACTAAGTTAAAGGGACATACTACTCTTTGATGGAAGGAATTGTGGAGAGATAGAGAAGAAGAAGGTGAGATGAAGATCAATTAGTGGAGATTGACGGTGGAAAAACTTAAAGCTAGGTTCATTCCCATCGACTATGAACTTGAGTTGTTTAAGAAGTTACAAAAACAAAATTACAAGAGATGACTATGGAAGATTATACTGAGGAGCTCTACAAGTTGACTATTGGGTCTAGGCACAAAGAACTTTCTAAGGGAAAGGTGGTGAGGTATATTAATGGTCTGAGATTCAATATCCAAGATGAGATTGGTATGTTGAATATTGACTATGTTGAGGATGCTTACCAGTATGCCCTTAAGGCAGAAGATAAGTTGAAGAGAAGACATCATGGTAATTCCTGAGAGAAAGAGAAGCAAGAGCAATTGGTAAAGGATAAACCACCATTCGAGGAGGAACCAAAACATGTTGAACCAAGGATAAAGGTAGGTAGAGGTGGATTTAGAGGTACTTGTTATAACTATGGAGAGGAAGGACATAAGTCATTTGAATGTCCCCATGCAGATAAGAAGGTCGGTAGTCACTGAAATGTTGTGGTGAATGAAGTTGAAGAGAATGAGTCCGAGGTGGAAGGTGTGAGTCTTTCGATTAGAAGAACATTTATGACCAAGGAGCAAGTTGATCCTTGTCAAAGGAGAAGTTTGTTCAGGACTATTTGTAAGTCTGGTGGTAAATGTTGGAAGGTGATTTTTGATGGAGGGAGTACTGATAACTTGGTATCTAAGGAGATGCTTTGGAAGTTTAGTTTGAGGAGGTTGAAACATCCTTGTCCTTGTAGAATAAGTTGGTTACAAGAAGATCATGCAGTAGAAGTGAAGGAGCAATGCATGGTAAGTTTTCACATTGGTTCTTATAAGGATGAAGTATTATGTGACATTGTGGAGATGAGTTACTATCATGTTTTACTTGGGAGACCTTGGTAGTATGATAGAGAGGCTATTCATGACTGTAAGAGGAATTTATTTACTATCCTAAAAGATGGACAAAAGTTTACTTTGATTCCTTTGAAAGATGGAGATGAAGGAAGGGGGAACTTGAGAATTGGAAGGAGATTTGAGATGACTACAGAGGTTGGTGCAGATATTTAGGCTCATAGATCTGAAGACACATCAAAGACTGCTAGTGTTAAGAGGAAACAAAAGAAGAACTAAGGCATGGGTGTATCAGTTTAGAACTCAGAGGACATGTATACAAAATGAACAAAAATAACATTCATACAACGAAACAATGATTTACATGGGGAAAACCCTTTTTGGAGAAAATCTCCACACTCCAAAAGTCATCCAATATATTATTCAAAAAGAAAAAATATAATATAATATACTTGCAGATCAAGCTTTTCATAGGAGTATCGCTAGCCAGAGATCTAGAGGTAACTCAATCGTTATAAGACTCTTACACACTACCTACTTCTCTTACACTTAATATATATGACATACAATACATGAAACTATCAAACAATATTTCAAAATCATGGGCTAAAACCACCCAAAAGTGGTGAAAATCTTATCTCCAATCTAAGATGCACTATAATGTGTCAAAACACACACCAACATTTGTAACTCCCTTTTACAACTCATTTATCTATCCAATACATTTATTATATTTCCTATTTTAGGAGAACAAACTTTTAGAGGCCATAACTTTTGAACCAAGTATCCAATTGACAAGTTGTTTGAAGCATCAAAAGGCTTGT
Source organism: Thuja plicata (assembly GCA_018584345.1). Lineage (NCBI taxonomy): Eukaryota > Viridiplantae > Streptophyta > Pinopsida > Cupressales > Cupressaceae > Thuja > Thuja plicata. The sequence continues at coordinate 1,112,167 of MU226272.1, read as the reverse complement.
GACATGCTCTATCTAGATATAGTTGGGGTATGCTAGTTTTGAACACTTTTAAACCATTTTACTGACTCTAAAGCCTTCAAAATTAACTGTAATGTCCCCTGTCAAATTTCTTGCTAGTTTCAGGATAATGTTCTTATAACTCTAATTGCAATGAGACTTCTTCCTATTCAGACCTTTATTCTTACTAGTTATCTTGATACTATGCACAATTAGATGGTCATAAATCCTTGCATAAAACTTGATTTATGGAATGTAATTGCAACAGATTCCAAATATACTAAAATATATTGATGCAGGAGCATCCTGGGGTAGTTGGAAATCCTATATCACCAAAAAGATGTGTTTGGTTTGGTTTTGGTTTTTGGTAGCAAGCTCGATTACAAACCTGAGTTTCTCGGTCATTTGGTGATAGTTATCAGTTGGAAGATGTGTTGCTTCACCGATGGACTCGGTAAATGGGGTCAGTGGTACTTGATGATGCTTTTCTTGGTGGTGTCTATTCAGTGGAATTTGGCTCGGTTGTGCCTCTCACCAAGTGGTTTGGTGTTCGGTGCATTTAATTTGGGGTTGCATTCCTCAGGTTTTGGATCAACCGTTGGAGGTGTGAGGACCTAAATCTAATTTGGTTCACTCTCTTATGCAAATTAAATGGTTGTTGGAAGCCGACTGATGAAGATAATGTTGGGTGTCGTGTTCTAGATGTCAACTTATGTTTTGTTGATTTATTTTAATTGTAAAGCCAACTTATGGTTGTGTTGTATATAAAGAGGGTTTGGGTAGAGTAGAAGAAAAGAAGGAAGGGGGGAAGTATTCAATGAGTGGTTGTAAAGGTATGCAGATTTGAACTAGGTGAAGGATACCTCAGAGAGCTAGTAGCTTGTTGGATTAGGAAACAAGAGGATTTCTTGGTGCCCTGTGAGCACGAGTTTAGTTCTATCTTGAGTTTTCCTGCCAGATTGATGTTTTTTATAGGACTAGGCTACTTAAAGGGGTGATTTGAAGCTTCCAGAAGATATGTATAATAGATCTTATTGTAATTATTGATTTATATGGTCGTAACCAAGAAGGCCTTACAGCTCAACATGTTTGATGTAATTCCATGTTATTTAAGAATCTGAATTGATATTGATTATGTCTTGTTGTGTTGTGGTTTTTGTTGTTGTTCTTTTTATTGGCTAAAAGTCTGGACATCTCTTTTAAAATCTCTCTGGACTTGACTGCATCAAGTGGTATCAGAGTTTGGTTGGATCTTGCTATGGCAGTTTTAGATCTGAATTATGGACTTGTGATGTTCCCGTTGTGTTGTTGTGAGGTGGCAGAGAGTAGATCTAACTTACATCAGCAAAGGATTTGTACAAGGTGACCAAAAAGGAGATTGATTGATACTTGTGGAGTTTGTACTTAGGGTTTTGAAGATGCCTCCTTAGAGACTAAACCCTAGGATGATTGGTCAGATGAAAGAGGATCTACGAGATGAGATTCATAATGAGATGGTTGAATTGGGGAATGAAATCATGGAGGGAATCATAAATGTTGTTTTTGGATTACATAGAGGTCCTAGAACAGAAGATGCTTATGAAGAAGTTGCTAAAAACTTTGAGGTTGTTGGATCTAGTGGAGATGATAGAGAGGATCAGATAGAGAGATTTTATGAAGACAGAACTGATTGGTTATAGAGATCTAGTGCTTATTTTAGTACAAGTTATCGAATGGAGGTTTCCAATTGCTCATGTACATTGAGACCTAAGGATCTGATTGATTAGATCAGTGAGTTAAAAGACTACTTTGAGTGAGAAGACATTGGAGATCCTCTTAGAGTGAGGATAGCACATACTAAGTTAAAGGGACATGTTGCTCTTTGGTGGAAGGAATTGTAGAGAGATAGAGAAGAAGAAGGTGAGATGAAGATCAATTGGTGGAGGTTGATGGTGGAAAAACTTACAGCTAAGTTCATTCTTGTCGACTATGAATTTGAGTTGTTTAAGAAGTTACAAAATCAAAAGTAGCAAGAGATGACTATGGAATATCATATCAAGGAGTTCTACAAGTTGACTATTCGGTCTAGGCACAAAGAACTTTCTAAGGAAAAGATGGCGAGGTATATTAATGGTCTAAGATTCAATATCTAGGATGAGATTGGTATGTTGAAGATTGACTCAGTTGAGGATGCTTACCAGTATGTCCCGAAGATAGAAGCTAAGTTGAAGAGAAGACGTCATGGTAATTCCTGAGGGAAAGAGAAGCAAGAGAATTTGGTAAAGGATAAACCACCATTTGAGGAGGAACCAAAACCTGTTGAACTAAGGAGAAAGGTAGGTGTTCATGCTTAGAATTTTCATGCTAACTTAGGCATTAAGGCTTCGTGACAATTCTATCTAACAATGGAAACTTCCTCTAGTTGTGGGTGAACTATGGATGAGGAAGAGTCTCCAGATTCTAGGCCGGTTCCTATCAAATATGGAATATCACCACCTAATTGATAACTTAATTGGGAAAAGGGAAGAAGGAAACTTTTGAAAACAAAAACTGGATAGGGGTGATACACCAAAAATGAATTCAGACTTTTGATGAAGAGACAAAACAGTAACTCCAACTCATATATCAAAGGCTTGACCCTTCAAATCTCTAATCAACATATAGGCTAACAGATTTCAATACTAGGGTTAAACCACAAATATCTCAAATAGTTAGCAAACATACGTTTTCCATACAAGGTTTTAAATAATTGATCACCTTAAGAAGGAATATAAATGCACTATCTTCTCTTGGATAACAATGAAAATAACACTTGGAAATAAAGATGAAAATAGGATCATAGAATCAAAACTCCAAATGTATGGGCCAATGAAAACATTTACTTTATTCTGCACCAAAATCTGACAAAAATGTGGTTAAAACCATGAATCCAAGGCACTAAGGAACAATAAGCTCACTTTGCCTTCTTTTCCAAAATTTGCAACCCCAATGGATACAAAATGCATTAAAAAAAGGCTATAGGAACAAGATAGTTCACTATAAGAACCTTCTCTCCATATTCTGAACCCTTAACTATGAAGTACAAGTCCATCTATACAGCCCATAAGGCTTATCTCAAAAATGAGATCTCCCTCCAAAACTCTCCCTCAAAACAGATAGATCACCCCCACATCAAAGGCCTAAATCATGCCTAAAACTTAGCCTCCAATCAACTACCCCTCCAAAAGACATATCCCTAAATCTGAGGCATAATTGATGGCAAAAATTAAGCCCCTAAAGGCTCATTTTTTAAAATGACATCCCTTATGTTGGCATTTAAAATATTTTCATCTTTTTTTACATAATGTCACCAATTTATTACAAAATATTACAAAATCCACCCAAATTACAGTCAAAATGTATAAAACCCGATTCCTAACTCATCAAAACCGACACCATAGTTTTTAAACCTTAACCCTAGCAAAGCTGATACCATGAAAAAACATCACTAACTCCATCACAATGCAAAATATCTCAGTGGCTAAGTTGTCTAACACTGCATTTAAGCTGAATATTAACTCCTCTTCGTACTTTGATGGACCTCAAATTCTATTCAATTCAACATAGGCATTATGTCATTTCATCTTTTCACATTTGTTTTTTGAGGAAATAAGTTAGGGTTCTTCCTTGGCGCCGCCATGCTTGTCTGCATTTTATCTCTCTTGGCGCTAGGATTTTCAACACATTGTTTTGATCTTGAGTAATGTTTCAAAGAGCTTGGGCTCTCTATACACCGCGGGCTGTCTTTAGCTGGAGTCGACTCTCTGTAGCTCAGGCTTCAATAGTTGACACTCAGGCTAATCTGGAAACAGGTGTTTCATGCCATAAGAATGGCGTTCTACTTTGGTTTTCAAGCCATAAGAATAACATTGTCCATGCACTCTTTTAAGAACTCAGGATTTATTGCATAGTTTCCACCGTAGTTTGCACTTGACTTAAACTGGAGTAGAAATGCATGCCACAAAATATTGGCGCTGTTCTATGCATCAACTCAGACTCTACTGGAGTGCTTTCTACAGCAGAGATCTAAAGAGTTCGGGCTCTTCCGTAAACTGCAACTGTATGTAAACTAGAAGCTCTTCCTTCAAAAACTTGGGCTGCATATAGTATTGGAGCTTGGGCTTTGTTTGACAAGAGATAAGTTCAACTTTTTCTGTCTTGTCTTCTCTTTAACTATAGTCTGAACTCTCTATTTTTAAATACATGACTTTTGAAAGCTCGAGTTGTTAACACAGATTTCTTGTTAGTAAAGCTACATGCACTTTGCACTATTTTTCAATGAATGCTTAGGCTGTTTCCTTTGAACTGTCAGCTCCTTAATTAGAGTCTCCTTCATTAACTGCATGTTGTCATTGAATTCAGGGCTATTGATTTTATAAATTCTTGAAGAATCTGCATCTATTTCTTTCGTGATTCAATGCTTTTACCCACATAGCACTCCTCCATTGGTTGTCTGTAGCTTATATCTTGTGTGAATACCCACTGTTAAAAATAGAGAGCTTTGGGACTATTGATGTCTTTTAACAATGAACAAAACATTATCAGCTCCATCATTGTTGTTTGTTATTCCTTTGATTTTATGCTCGAACTGTTTGTAGAAGCCATGCTATGTTTGAAAAGAAAGCATATTTGTTGTCACTCCATGATCATGATGTGCATTTTTTTTATGCTGTCTTCTATGCCTGAACCCCCACTGTCTATAGAAAACATGTTATTCCTGAATAGAAAGTTGTATATCTTAATGTCTCATTCATGCATTCTCCATAGCTATTTATTTTTATAACAGTGGGCTATTGTGTTGAAAACAAGCCGTTGGATGTCTGCAAATAAAAGAACTACCCATGGGGTTCGAGCACGGGCTCGTGACTCCCATGGGCAACATCAAGAAACAAAGGTCACATCCATTTGACATGCACATTCTCTTTTCATTTGCATAGTTCTATTGCACATATGCATATACATTTTTGATCCCACAATGTCATTCAAACATGGATAACAACATTAATAATAGCATTTACATACATGTACAACACTCTTTACTTGTATATGCATAATATTTTTCACAACAGCATTGTTGCTTGATTCACCAAACATGCATAATATTTTGATGACAATAACACTGTCATTTGCTTTTCACTCTTACATATGCACTGCACTTCTGATCATTATGGACATGCACATTATATATATGGATAATACAGTTGTTTTACCCTCCTTTTGCATATGATCATCTCTTCTCTGTTTGGCAACTTAAAACAACAACACTGATTATCCCTTTTATTCTTTTCATGTGCTCTGCATTTGGTATTAGATCACACTAATACATATTTCTATGTCTCTAGACAGCATTGTCATTTGATTTTTCTTTAAATATGCACTATTTAAAACTACATCTTCGTATGCATAATGTGATCTTCTAACTGCACTAAATCTTGCTCATCCTTCTGCATATCAGTATCAATAGTGTTTGAAATCTGCATTTGAACATTTCTTTCTTTCTTGTACATTGAACATCTAGCATTCTTTCATTCTTTAATAATGCATATTTGTGAAGTTTGAGCACGGGCTCGTGACACTTACTGCATCTTTTCAAATATAGCACAGGATTTCATAAAGATATGTTTGTTTGATGTTATTATCCTGTTAATACAGATGCATACCTTTCTATTACATTGATATCATTAGTTAATAAGCAGTTCAGGGAGTTTAACTGATGCATGGTGTCTTTTAGGATTTTATGTATTGCTTAGATCCAATTGGATCTAACATATTTTCCACCATGATGCTGCAGGAAACAGGAACAACCGAAGACCTAGGATGGAGGATAGACAGAGACAAGACCAAGACAACCAAGACATGACTTCAGATGACGTAGATGACCAACTCTAGAGACTAGAAGACCTCTTAAAGGCAATACATAGACCCTTAGACTTCATCATGCTTCTCTTTTAATTTCTTTTCTGCATATGTTCTCTGAGTTTCAGTATGCAAGATGTGACCTTGAAGGAACACTTGTCTAATACATTCAGTATGAATGCACAATGTAATGATCGTTTATGAATATGAAAGTGTGAATTTGATCAAAACTTAGAGTACAAATAAAATCTAATAATATGAATGTAATAGTAATGTATTCATCTGTATTGGCTGAACAGTAATGTTAAAGGGATGAATCTTTATGCAAATTTTTAACTGTAATGACTACTATCCCGCATGTGAAAAATTTGGGTAACAGTAGGTAGAGGTGGATTCAGAGGTACTTTTTATTACTATGGAGAGGAAGGACATCAGTCATTTGAATGTCCCCATGCAGATAAGAGGGTCAGTAGTCACTGGAATGTTTTGGTGAATGAATTTGAAGAGAATGAGCCCGAGGTGGAAGGTGTGAGTCTTTTGATTAGAAGAACATTTTTGACCAAGAAGCAAGTTGATCCTTGTCAAAAGAGAAGTTTGTTCAGGATTGTGTGTAAGTTGGGTGGTAAATGTTGTAAGGTGATTGTTGATGGATGGAGTATTGATAACTTGGTTTCTGAGGAGATGGTTCAGAAGCTTAGTTTGAGGAGGTTGAAAATCCTTGTCCTTGTAGAATAAGTTGGTTACAAGAATATCATGCAGTAGAAGTGAAGGAGAAATGCATGGTAAGTTTTCACATTGGTTCTTATAAGGATGAAGTATTATGTGACATTGTGGAGATGAGTTCCTGTCATGTTTTACTTGGGAGACCTTGGAATTATGATAGAGAGGCTATTCATGACTATAAGAGGAATTTCTTTACTATTCTGAAAGATGGACAAAAGTTTACTTTGATTCCTTTGAAGGATGGAGATGAAGGAAGGAGGAACTTGAGCATTGGAAGGAGATCTAAGATGATTGCAGAGGTTGGTGCATACATTCAGGCTCGTAGACATGAAGATACATCAGAGAGTGCTAGTGTTAAGAGGAAGCAGAAGAAGAACTGAGGTGTGGGTGTATCAGTTGAGAACTCGAAGGACATGTATAACAAGAAATAGTTTGGGATCTATGTGTATAATCCCAATAGATGCTCATCGAGCTACTAAGAACATCTTTTCTCACCTAGGGTGTCTCATGAAGGAGCATCCTTGGGTAGTTGGCAATCCTGTATCACCAAAGAGATGTGTTTGGTTTGGTTTTGGTTTTAAGTAGCAAGCTCCGTTGGAGACCTAAGTTTCTCAATCATTTGGTGGAAGTTCTTAGTTGAAAGATGTGTTGCTTCACTGATGGACTCAGTGACTGGGGTCGGTTGTGCTCAGTAATGCTTTTCTCAATGGTGTCTATTCGGTGGGGTTTGGATCAGTTGTGTCTCTCACTGATTGGTTTGGTGTTTGGTGTTCTTGATCATCGACGTAATTATTCTAAGTTTTTAGGGTTGTGTTCCTAAAGTTTTGGATCGATCATTGGAGGTGTGAGGACCTAAATCTGATTTGGTTCACTCTCCTATGCAAATTTAATGGTTTTTGGAATCTAAGTGACAAAGAACACGTTGGGTGTTGGGTTCTAGATGCCAACTTATGTTTTATTGATTTATTTTAATTGTATAGCCAACTTGTGGCCATGTTGTATATAAAGAGGGTTTGGGTAGAGTAGAAGAAAAAAAGGAAGGGGGGAAGTAGTGAAAGAGTGGTTGTAAAGGTCTGTGGATTTTAACTAGGTGAAGGATACCTTGGAGAGATAGTACCTTATTGGCTTAGGAAACAAGAGGATTTCTTGGCGGCTTACGAGCATGAGTTTAGATCTATTTTGAGTTTTCCTACTTGATTGTTATTTGTTGCAGGTATGGGCTAGTTAAAGGGGTGATATTAAGCTTGCAAAAGATCTCTATGATTGATCTAGTGTAATTGTTGATGTATGTGGTCATAACCAAGAAGGCCTTATAGCTCAGAATGTTTGATGTAAGTGCATGTTATTGAATAATATGAATTGATATTGAGTATATCTTATTGTGTTGTGGTTTTTGTTGTTGTTCTTGTTGTTGGCTACAAGTCTGGACATCTCTTTTGAGATTTCTCTAGCCTTGATTGCATCATATATTGAGTATAATATAATTGGAATGAGTTACTGATCTACAAGATGGATATATTTATAACTTATCCCAATTGGTGTGTTGATTTATTTGTATGCCAATGTGATGCACTACTAATATATAATTTGTAAAGGTCAATCTGATATATTATTTTCCTTTTCCTATTACTAAAGATGTTGTATGTTCAATTTTGTGTATGAAATATAGAAAGGATATCATAATGCATACCCCTTATAGTGTTTTTGTACAAAATGTGTGTGTGTGTGTGTTCTGATTGTATTCTTTATTGAATGTCAATCAGATGATTATTTATGCTGACTATATTCCCAATCTCCTTTTTGGTGTTTTGTCCCCCTTCCTTTCATGATTTCATTGCCTTCTTATATCTTAGTTCAAGAATGAGGAGACATGTCTCATTCCCCTCTATATTCACTAGCTTTCATTAGAGTTACTAATCGTACCTCTTCAATACTAATTATTTAGACTCTATGAAAATCGTTGTTATCTAAATTGGTTGTTATCCTTCTTAACTACTTTTTTTGATATTATTACTTATATTAATAGTAAAATATTTGTTAAGGTATCAATCTCCATATCATTTTGCTTCATCTCATTCTGAAGTATGGATTTTATTACCTTTTGTGGCTATGGTATCCAATGAAATGTCGTATGCATTTGAAATCTCCTTCAATTGGTGGTGTCATATCTCTGAATCACTTACATTGATGATTCTTCATTTAATATGTTGCCTCCATGGGGAATCACTTTCTTGTACATATCTTATGTCAATCATATATGCTATTTCACCTCCAAATCACAATATACATAACTGCTTTATCAGTCCTTTCAATCTCTATCTCTTGAATGGAATATATTATGAATTGGCTAGAATTAATTACTGTGCCCTAAGATTGAAGACACTTGATGCTTAATCACACTAGCAATTTTTGATTAACCAACTTCTCTTCATAATGTTGATTTGATTGAAGAACTTAATTGGCTTGTGGGTGGATATGATAATTAATAGTTAATTCTATATAATAATCGGTGCTTACAACTAGTTAGATAGTGATTCAATCATTAATGTGATAATCCTAAAGGATAATATTTTGTCATTAGTATACAAGGAAATAACTTTTGGACTGTCGGTAACATGATCACCAAGTGAAAACATTCAAACAAGCCCAATGGACATCGAAACAGTCAAGTGCAAAGGTCAACGAAAATGTTAGTGCAAGTGAACACCAAAATCAATGAACACCGATATGCACTATCCCCAACACAAAGTTTATAGAGTAAACCGAGAACATAATTTACAGAGTAAACCAACAGACAGTTTAGAGACATCACCGAGCATAGACTACAAAGCAACCCGAGCACCAGTCTATTGAGAGATAGTTTTATTTCTGAGAAATGTGGATCTGAGTTACACGTCAAATAAAACACTTTGGTTTTATAATTAGCTTTATGCTTAGCTGTAAAACTATTTCTTGAGGAACAAGTAAAGCATATGTAATTGTTTTAATCAGTCTAACTGATTGAAAACATGCAAACTAGGAGATCAAGGTCAAGTTGTAAACCTTTGATTATAGAGTTTTTATTGTAAAGCGTGAAACCTAAATAGGTCAAAATATTGTATAAATAGATGTAGTAATCAATCAGAATGAGATGATAGTAGCCATAGCAGATATCTATGGATTAGACAGAGAGTTTCATGTAGAAGGAAACAAAAGACAAAATTCTGTTATGAAGAACAAGATTCAAGGCTACCGAGCAGAACAAAGGTATTAATCAATCACTATAGGTGATACATATACATTGTGAGCTTAAAGGATTTGTAATCGGCAATTCAAGATTGCATACTATCAGTGCAACAAGTATTTTTAACTACTCACTAACAACTGTAGCAAATAGAAGAAATCCTTTAAGAAGGTGGACTTAACAGTCTTATTGTAAATCTCTTAACCAAGTGCACACTTAACAGTGTTGTTAAATCTCTTAACCGAGTAGACCTAACCAGTCTAAAATGTTACTCCTAACAAGGTAAGATCATCATAATTGATCACACTTGTAGCCTTAACTGACACCTTCCATTCTGCAGATACTTAAGTTTTGTGGGTTTCATCCCCACCACAGTTTTTACCTTCTAATAGGGGTTTTTTGCGTTACCAATTCTCATGTCATGTATAACTACTTTTCATGAATGTTTACATGCAATTAAGTTTATGTTTTGATATTACATGCATAAGGTAGAAAAGTGTCAATGGTTGGTAATGCAAGAATAAATTACTAAGGGTTAATTGATAAAAAGTTTTAAGGGTACTGATTGACCCCTCCCCTCTCAGTACACACCATTCTATTATTCCAACAATTGGTATCAGAGCTAGATGTCTTATTTGGAAAAGTTTAAATCACTTGAGAGAAAAGATCATACAATGGAAAGGTATAATCTTGATAAGAATATTGAGAATCAGAAGTTGTAGATATAGATCTTCTATGAGCAATACAAAGAAGCAAGAATCAAGATGAGAGAGCTACTAGATGAAAGAAAAGTTATGGCATCTCACTGCAATGAAACAAACTATCATGAAGAAGATATACCTGAATTGTTTGAGTCATCGGGATCTACATCTAGCAATACATCAGACACATTATAAGGAAGCATTACAAGTCTGAATAAATTCAATGAACATCTGATAGAACAAGTAAAGGTACTGTGAATCGATCAAGAGATACAGATGGTAAGGATGATTTATGTTATGAATAATGCTAGACAAGTTGAACAAGAAAGAACATTAGCTATTGATGATAGGAGGAAGATCACTGAAAAGCTACAACACAAAGAGAGAGAGAGAGACAAAGATACACAGACTTACTTAACATCATCATGAGATCACCAATCAAATAGTTCTTATGAGTCATGAGGCGAACCGAGTGAACATAGAACTCAATGGGAAATTGGAAGCTATTGGTGAACTAAGAGAATAAAATTAGAAACTAAAGCATGAAGTAAGGATTCAACAACAACATAATGACATGATAAAGAAAGCTGAAGAAAGTATAAAAAATAATGGATGATTTTTTGAATGGACAAAGAATACTCAACAAAAATACCGGTAAGGGTATATCAAGCATGGAGAATTATCAAACCGAGTTGATAAGAAAGATGTCTACACAAATCCAAGAACAAAGAAGCACAAATCCAAGAACAAAGAAGCAGTCATGCAATCACTGTGGAAAACTAGATCACACATCAAATGTTTGTAGGAGAAAAGCTAAAGGTATTCCTAAATCCACTTCTACATTCATAGGTAATTGTTATAACTGTAATAAGCATGGACACAAAGCACATGAATGCAGATCCAAGGTGAAACAACCAAAGAAGGAATCCTACATGGAAAAATATTTTCTACTTGAAAAATGCATGGCCACACATCTCATGAATGCAGGAAAAAGAAAATTCAAGCATTTAAACCCAAAGAACAAGAAAATTCTTATCAATCGAGAAGAGTCGGTAACTCATATGTTTGGGATTACAACACATGGAAAAATTGCACAACATGTGGTAGATATTGTTAGAATGAATTTAGAATAACTGAGAGGGGGGGTGAATCAGTTATCCACAGGTCTAGATGTGCCTATTAAAACTTTATACCAAATTAAACAACTCAGATCTGCTTCGCTTCGCAGTGATAGCATAAGTCAACAATATAAGCATGCAGTTTACTTTTTAGATGAAATAAGCTTGCTGAAACTTAACAGTAAAACACAATATAAACATTCACACAAGTTAACACTAGTATTTAACATGGAAACCCAATTTGGGAAAAACCACCAATAACATGCTATCAAGTTTAAACTCTTTTGAAGTGATGCCTTGTTAAGAGCCAACCTTGTTAAAGGTTACAAAACACATTGCTAAATGAGACCTAGTTAAAGGATTTAATCACCCTGTCAGGAGTGGCCTTGTTAAAGGACTTAGAACATTCCAATCTGAATGTCACCTTTCTCAAAGGATTTATATAATGACTGTTAGGTCAACCTGGTTAAAGGATTTCAACTAATACAATAGTTAGAAAGTAATCAGCAGGTTTGATCTGATTCATACAACTTACTTTGCAATCCAGATCCAATTCATCTCTAATGCTAATTTACTGAGTGGCCTCCATTCTCATCTCAAACTCTAGATGTTCTTGGGAACTCGTAAAGCAATCTCTCTCTGCTTCTCTGTGCATCCTTCTTTGCTTAGATCTTGCCAATCAGTCAATTAACCATGCAATCCTTCTTGCGTACTCTACATACATAACTCTCTTCGCTCTACTTCATGAACAACCCCTCGAGGTTATCATATACCTCTCCATCTAGGTCAGATACATCTTTTTACACTTAATCAAGATCGTAGATCTTAGGTTAGGTCAGATCCAACGGATCTTTCCATCATTACATTTAATTTATTTCTCCAATACAATCACCAATTAAATCTTTGATCCATGCATTAATTATGGTTACCCGTGTATTTACATAGTGTAGATCAAACGTGCTTATCATTAATTAACTTTACATATCCCAATAAAATCAACTATGTCGGCCAGAGATCTTAAATCTCATCAATCATCAAAATACTGCTGCTCGGCTGACACAAAACTTGCTTAGCAATTTACTGACACTTGACATGTACAGGAAAATATGCTTGGCACACACTGGTGCTCGACCAACACAAAATTTTCTCGGCATAAACTGTTCTTAGTAAACTGTCAGTGAAAGATAAACAACATATCACTTTGCCAATGTGCTAACTTATAAAGTACCCTTTCTAATTCCTCATAACTCAACCATTCTTCTTGGTCTTCTTGTTAAATCTCCTCCATCAATCAATAGATATGGTACTCAAACAAATAGCAATAGTCTCACCAGTTAATGTTTGACATCAATGACAAAATAATAATTATTTCCATTGTAGCTTTCCAAACAATATTCCAACAATCTCCCTCTTTGGCATTGATGGCAACACAAAACAATAAAACAATAATATTACAAGCATAGTTACCATACAATCCAAAAAGTGCATGTGTTCCTTGTATGAACACATTTTTATTAATGTCTTTAGCTTCATTCTAATTCTCATCTGTAAAACATTTCTCCTTCTGTGTCTGTAATCACACTGATATCTTTTTGTTTCTGTTCATCAATCTCTTTTTCTCTAAGTAGTAAACTCTCCATGTATCTTTCTCAGTATAATTCTCCCTCTTTTAGTAAACTTCTCCCTCTTTGACAATAATGCCAAAGACGTAGACATATTCATCATGCAGATTCTTTTGTTCTAAACTCTATATCATGTTGTTCCTGTCATCTTGCTTATGACTTATAGTCTTTTATTGTCCTTGTTTGTCTTTTCACAACTTTAGGCAGCATCCTAAAGTGTGATTGCCTATGCATCAATGTGAAAAATATTCTGAATATAACATTTGATGCAACAGTACCATTATGTACTAATTAGCTTCAGTTAGGGGAATTACCCCCAATTTACCTCGCAGATACTCGTGAGCATCCTTGGGTAGTGCCTTTGTAAATATGTCTGCTAACTGTTCCTTAGTGTTCACATATTCCAGTCTCACTTCCTTCTTCTGAACTAGCTCCCTCAAGTAATGATACTTGATAGATATATGCTTTGTCTTAGAGTGCATTATGGGGTTCTTTGAAATATTAATGGCACTCGTGTTATCAAAATATATGACAACTGGTTCTGTGATCTCTTCTATCATACCTTTCAGTAGTATATTCAACCACACAATATTAGAGCAATTAACTACTGCTACCACATACTTGGCTTTAGCTATAGATTGTGAGGTGCAGTTCTGTTTCTTGCTTGTCCATGAAACTAATCTTTTCCCCAAAAGAAATGCTCCTCTTGTGGTGCTTTTTCTGTCATCTACATTTCCAGGCCAATCAGAATCATTATAAACTCTGAGTTCAAATTTCTCATTTCTTCTATAATATAGACCATAGTCATCTGTTCCTTTCAAGTACCTTAGAATCCTTTTTACTGCCATCATATGAGTTTCTTTGGGATTGGCAAAAAATCTAGCAACAATACCAACATCTAATGCAATATCAGGTCTACTATGTACAACATATTGCAGCTTTCCAATCATTGATCTATACAGTGTTTGATTTACTTGTTTTGTCTCATCATTTTTGGTTAACTTCTATCCAGTAGCCATGGGTGTACTCACTGGTTTTGAATCTTCCATTCCAAAAGTTTTTAGTATCTCTTTGACATATTTTGATTGAGTAATATACATACCATTCTTCATCTGATATATTTGTAAGCCAACAAATATTTTTATCTCACCAAACATAGACATCTCAAATTCAGTTTGCATCTCCTTTGCAAATGCTTGGCATAACATATCTTGTCCACAAAAGATAATGTCATCAACAAAAATTTCAGCTAATAAAGTACCTTTACTTTTCTCTGTCTTCAAATACAGATTGTTGTTGTCATTTTTTCTTGCAAATCCAATCTTTATCAGATAGTTGTGCAATCTTTCATACCATGCTCTGGGTGCTTGCTTCAGTCCATATAGTGCTTTGTGTAGCTTGCAAACCATATTCCTTTTGCTTGGGTCTATAAATCCATCATCTTGTTCAATGTAGACTTCTTCTTCTAATATTCTATTTAGAAATCCTGACTTAACATCCATTTGATAGACTTTAAATCCTTTATAGGTTGCATATGCAAGTAAGGTTCTGACACCTTTCAATCTTGCAACTGGGGTGAATGTTTCTCCATAGTCAATTCCTTCCTCTTGTGCATAACCCTTGCATACCAGTCTAGCTTTGTTTCTTGTTACCTGTCCATGTTCATTCAGCTTGTTTCTGAATACCCACTTAGTACCAATTACAT